>BQNB010004187.1:0-104624 GCA_026074375.1 Tanacetum coccineum | reverse complement strand
GATACATCAATACAACTCGGACAAAACTAGACATTATCTTGGACATAACAGAGAAAACCTAGGACAAAACTGCACGGCATATCTCTGGCATATGACCCAAACACGAGATTAAAGAACTGCCAAATACCATAACTTGAACATTCACCTTTGTTTACCAAATATCATTACCTCATGACTACATTTCCTAAACCATAAAAAAGTAAGGTAGAAATTATAAGTAAACACAAAAATGCTTTTTTTAATTGAAGCCAAGCAATATTTACTATGTTCATACTTCATACTAGACGTGCACAAAACGGTTAATCGGTTCGGTTACTGGATACAAACCGAAACCGGTTTGTGTTCAACACACCGGGAAACCGGTTAACCGATTCGGTTCCGAACCGGTATCGGGTGGAGAAAAACCCAACTGGTGGAAACTGGTTTAGGACCGGTTTTTTTGGCTAAAACCCGGTTTTTGGTTTGTGTTTTTTTTTTCATTTTTCATTTAGACGTTCTTGTTTTATATAAAATAAACTCAATAAACTTCTACTTTTATTTAATACAACACATAATACATCAGAAATACATCGGAAAGAAAATACATCAAACATAATACATAAACTTAAAACATAATACATCGGAAAGCTAATCAAAAGTAATTTCATCTTTGGATCCGTTGGACCTAGCTTCGCTAGCAGCTTCATCTTGTGTGATTTCTTCTTCGAAAGTGATATCGCTTCACCCGCTTGCACCTCTTCATCGTAGATCGCTTCTTCGAAGTCTAGGGTGTTTTTAAGATTTGAGGTGTGTTGTATTCACTCGGTTGCGTCCAAGTGATCATTAAAACACATACACATCTCCAAAGACGCCGGTGTGAGTTTTGTTCTTTTGTTTGATAATACCCTTCCACTTAAAGAAAAAGCGGATTCAGAAGCTAACTAAGTACTTAGTACATCTCGGGCCATTCAGGATAGAACGGGAAATTGAGATTCCTTTGCTTTCCAAAAACCCAAAACATCAAAACTTACAAACTGTTCGGTGGGATTGTGGGAATATGGGAGATAAAATCGGTTGTGGCATATCTCTCATATTCGTTGTTCATTAATCGATCGTTCTTTGCCCGCTTGTTGGAATTTTCACTTAACCGTTGTAGCAAGCCAAGCACCGAATTCCCTGTATTCGACCTCGATGAAGAAGCCGAACTCGTTGAAGGAGTTGGGTTACCATATTTCGCAAAATAAATATCCCATAAACCGAAGAAAGATTTGTTGAAAGAGTCTTTGCCTCTTTTGCAAAGTAATATCGACATTGTCTTCAGACAATCAAAATTTACTACTTTAATATTCAAAAGATGGATATATGATTGAGGGAGAGCTAAACGATAATGAAGATTCATGTGAAAAGTCAAGTGTTCAAGTCTTTTACAAAATAAATCAATATTGTCGTGTTTTAAGATCTTTCGTCAGCAACATTATGTGATTGAAATCTACATTCAAGGTCAAGTTCGAAGATAAAGATTTCATACAAGATTTTTTAAAAGATTCAAGTTGCTCAAAAGAAGATCAAGTTAGCTTTTCAGAATGTTGATTTGAGTTCGAGAGTGGAGTTGATACCTTCATAGATAAAAAGATCTATCCTATTATATAAGGGAAGAAAATTATATCAGGAGAGATTTGCTACAAGGTTGTCCTCAACTTTCATAAAGAATTCTCAGCGTTTTCGAGCTTCAAAGAAAAAGAAAATGACAAACTACTTCAGAATAAAGTGTTCAAAGCATAAGGAAGAAGTCGTCATCAAAAACATAATAAGAATAGTTTCCAATTAGATCATTTAAGAGGAGAATGTTATAAATAAAAAAATAATCTACTTGTAGCACTGTGATAAAGTGCAATGACTAAATATGTTAAGTTAGAAAAGTTTAATAAAGATAGTTAACCAAGGGGTATAAATAGGTATTTATGCCATGGTTAAGTGTGACAATTTCATTTTAATTAAAAGGCAAGTTAAGAAATTCTCTCTATAAACATACACACTATTACATCTTCATTTACACACACTAGTCATCAATCAAGATCTTATGCTCAATACCCTTCCACTTAAAGAAAAAGCGGATTCGAAAGCTACCGAAGTAGCTTGTTTAACTAGTACATCTCGGGTCATTCGGGATAAAACGAGAAATTGAGATTCCCTTGCTTTCCAAATACCCAAAACATCAAAACTTACAAACTATTCGGTGGGAATATGGGAGATAAAATCGGTTGTGACATATCTCTCATATTTGTTGTTCGTTAATCGATCATTGTTTGCCCGTTTGTTGGAATTTTCTCTTAACTATTGTAGCAAGCCAATCATCGGATTCCTTGTATTCAACCTCGATGAAGAAGCCTAACTCGTTGAAGGAGTTGGGTTACCATATTTCGCAAAATAAATATCCCATAAACCGAAGAAAGATTTGTTGAAAGAGTCTTTGCCTCTTTTGCAAAGTCCGGGTTATTGTCAAAACACCCCAAATCAATTGTAATCGGGTCGATAAGTAACTCTACCCCGCTTACATTAAAACATGGATTCAATGCGGTCGCACAAGTAATTATCGGTGGCGTTTTTCCAAAATATTTCTTAAGCTTTTCTTTTCATTAGTGCAACCATACTTGTATATATATATCACCATTAAATTCGTATTCGCTTAGTATTGAACACATCAAGTATATTTGTTGGAGTACCAATTGAGATGTTGAATAAAAAACCCCCGATAATATTTTTGTGACATTGTTAAAAACTTCAAGTAATCGGGTTATTTTTTCAATAGTATCCTAAATTTTCTACCGAAAATGGATAACACTTACCATTTGTGGACAAAGTGTCATGAAAATATTGTAAAGTCGCCTTTTGTTTTAGACCACATTGGAACATATGATAAGTGGAATTCCATCTTGAAGGAACGTCCCAATTAGGTACTAAAAGGGTTATCTGATTGTTTACACAACTGCATATAGTCAATATATGTTTTAGTACCCGATTTAAATATTTCTTTTAACATTCTTTTAAAAGCTTCTTTAATGTGATCTATCGGGAACACCGTTAGTTCGTCTTGTACAACCAAGTTTATGACATGTGCACCTGAGCGGTCGACATTAGACTCAACAGAAGTTTACAACTCCCTAATGCAGCGCACCTAATCTTTGCAGTATAATTATAGGCAAGACCCTCGGGAGGTTGTTATTGTTCATCTCTATGGAATTAGGTTAGGAAGGCTTGATCATGGTCTAACAAAATTCTAAAGGTTGAGAGAAGATTAATTTTTGTATTTTTATATTTTATGGAAAGTAGGTAAATCATATGTTTGAGAGGAGGTTTGGTTTTAGCTATTAAACTAAATAATAATCTAAACTAATGGTGATAACAATAAGATAAAAAAATATGTTTAATTAAACATTTATTACTCCCTTAGATTGCTTCTTCTAGTGTTTTTCCTTTTCACCCCTTGTGAAGATCTGTGTAATTTATTTCTAAGACACAACGAATTACACGAACCCAGCCATCTACTTTAGATCCACTAGAGTCAACGCCACACGTAAGGTATGTATGAAGACTAGTACCAGGGCCCTAGGGGTACACTAAGTGCCATGTGAACTACATAAAATTGGAATCAACATATTAGGGGGCAAAGTAGTATGAAAATGTTACCACGCTGGTACCTTCTATACAATCATGTTTTTCTTAGACAATCTCCAACATCGATACATACAAAAGCATGTATCAAAGACCTAACTGCACATCCATCACAAGAAGACCACCACTAGGATCTACATTATAGGTTTCCATATAATCATAAATAAACAACTAAAAGGGCTTAGCCTAGCATGTTAATAAAGCAAGAACATAGATGAATTCAAACCACACAAAGACATATTGAATGATTAACGATTAAGAAAACCCCCTTTTTTTACGTTGATTAAAACATGAGTTGGAGGAAGTACAATAGGATTTTTAGGCCCTAAAATTGTCCCTAATAGCTGTTAACGAACTAGGGTTTGTACCCTCTTTTTATATCAAAGTTCACACTCAAAACCTTAAATTCGGGTTTGTATATATAGGAACAATGCTGTGATGGCGTCGCGTTTTAGTCGTGACGCCGTCATTAAAGAGAATATTCTAGATAACAGGCTAGGTCGTGTACTATGACGCCGTCGTAAGATCTAGTAACGCCGTCTTGGTATTCGTTGTGACTGGCAACACTTTGTAATTGGAGACGCCTGTCTCCAGCTGCAGATAACATTATCGGGAGTGATGTGATTTAGGTTCGTATTCTTTTCCATTTCTTCTCTAAATGAGCCAAGTCAACGTTATTCTTACAAATGTCTTCCAAAATAAGAAAATACCTGAAAAAGGAATTATTAAGTACCAATTTTGGGTATAAATGCAACGATTTTAGTATGTTAACCGACCCTTAAAAAAATAAGAGTAAAAATGACACCTCATCAAATACCCCTACACTTGTGATTTGCTTGTCCTTAAGCAAATAGGCTTTTCTAGCTAGACAAAACAATAAGAGTAGGGTCATTTTGCTACATCGTGGAAGACATAATTTTACAACACAACTTCATGACCTGTAATTAATAGCACGGAAAGTATACACTAGCACCTCACATAAGTGTTTGGGGATTCTCTCTTTCACTCTGTTAGTATGAAATATTATAACATAAATGAAATGGAAAACCAACACATCATTACCTGTCATAGTATACCAATTACCATAGGCTTGGATAAAGAGTCAAACCCCACCTCTAGGTGCAAGTAATATTTCATACTAACTTAAGAGGTCATTTTAAAGGGTTGTAGGGGTATAGGGTGTAGATAACATATAGATGGAAACGGAAATGGATGGGATACATTTGGGTGGCTTTGGGTGAATTTGGAGTGGAAGTGTTAGCTAATTATTTATACAAATACACGTTGGTTTGGTTGCTAAGACAAGACTCAGACGAAGATCTACAAACTCTACACAACTCTACATCAATCTCTTTCTTTTTACTTTTCTATTTTATTAACATAAAACGATCTCATAGGGATTTATAATACGTACCCCTAAACACTTGGAGCTTTTACATCACGATATATACAATCTAACGAAATTACGATTTAAGTTGGATCAAAATTAACATGAATCATTTGTAACAAACATATGGGGTAATTGACTTAACTTTTCTTCCTATTCTTCTCTGCGACATAATAAATACTACCATGAAATCACAATTCGTCCTCAAGAACAAAATTTACAAGGATAAGGACTTAGCAATAGCAACCGTGTACTCAAATAATAAACTTTAGGTTTTCACATATATGTAACTAAAATCGAGTACATACAAGTAGCTAAGGCTTTTGGGTGTAACTATGGTTTAATATTGACACTGCTCTTCATTAATAAATCTGGAATCTCACCAAAAAATACAAGAACCGTATAAAAAGATAGGCTTCGAGGTTATACTATGTTTATCCTTACTAATAATAAGTGGCATGAAAGTGTTTAGGGATAGATATAGATCGATTGACCATCATAGACAATTACAGGTTTTTAAAACATGGGTTAAATCTAATGTCTCTTTCAATGTCTATCCTAATACTTACTATGCAGTCTCGGGATGCATCACAACAACAAGTTCTAGAATTTAATATACTTATCTGGTACAATTATAAAACTCTAATACCAATACTCAATGCTACCAGAAAAGGCGATGACGACCACACGATACACATCCGTAACAATGAATAGACACATGGACTGGCTCACTAGTAATCTTAACGTCGAGAAAGCAAAAGGTATAAATCTATCTTAGGGTATCATAAAATAATACCCAATTCCCTAAAGATCTAAGACGAACCATCAGCATTTTTTAGGGTGAATTCTAAAGGTTATTGTGCTTTATTCATAATAAATACCCTACCATGAGACGCTATTAATACTTGGTTTTCGTAGGTATGTGTCATAAAAAATTTTAAATTTGGGTAAAAATCACCTCTTATGTTATGATTCGATATATTACCTATCATTTTAAGTAACAAAGCAAATGACAAATGAAAGAATGTTTTTAAAGTCTTAATTCCCTGCCTACACAATATGTAGAACATTGTCCTCAATGTTCACATAGAAGTACGCCGTAAAAACGAATTGAAGGGTATAGAAAACAGAGGAAAAGAAACTAGTACTCCCTTGGTTTGCTCAATGATGGAGAAGAAACATGCATAACTGATAAATCGTCCTCACAAGAATTCATCCAATGAACTTCAAAGAACACCCAAGCGTTCTACTCATTAATATAAACCTTTGTAATCAAAGACAAAGACAACTACACCGATGCTTAAAATGTGCGATAAACCCAAATATAACAAATGTGAAATTTGGGTTCACTCAATAATATGAAGAGAGTAATTGTTTAACTCATTAGATATTTGCAGTTTATAAACAGAAAGTATACATATATTTAAACGTTATGCAAGTTTTATTTTCCAAAATAATTATTTTTTTTGAGTTTTTTGGACCTGGGCATATGACGCCGTCAGGGTTGTTATGACCCCATCACAGGTGTCGTGGTGACGGCATTGCGTATTAATCGTGATTCCGTTTCTACAGTATGTGAAAACAAAATTTTTGTTTTTGCTGAAAAATTTCTTGCACTTGATCAAAATTTAATTCCTATACAAATACTGCATAAAACTTTAGATTTAACAATTCAATCATATGCGCTAATTAATTTACAACAATTCATTTAACTTGCCTTGAACTTGGCTCAAAAATCCGGATAAACTGCCCAATACTTATTGTTTCAACATACCTTTAGATTGAAATAAAGACAAGTTTAAAGACAAACAAATGCATGATTACAAGATGTTTCAAACATAAAAAAACAAATGGTAAAGAATAAAAACAGCACACATGACACACCTATATGCGGGAAAAGTAATTAGGTTCCTCTTAAGAAGCGCTTTTCTTATTAACCGATTCTTGTAGCTAGACTCGAAGTCACACGTCAAGTGTCGTAGAAGTGGTCCAAATCGATGATCTCTCTTGGACTTTCTCTTTCGGAGAGCTTCCTAGTAGTGGGAATTATTTGAAGGGTTTTGGTAAATTCCTCTCCATCAGGGTCAATCAATCTAATCTTGGCATGCCATGCTCCATCTCTGTTTTTGGGTGGTTTGTCCTAGTTAATCGGTTTTTTAATTAGGTCTTCTGATTCCCACATGTTACACTTAAGGCTGATAGGTATGGCCCCTAGGAATTCTATCATTCTCCTAAACACTAAGGTATCCTTAAAAGGATTAAGCTCATCCGTTCTAGAAATTTCCCATTCTCTGGGCAAATTGAAGTCATAAGAAAGTCTTTCCTAGCAATGCGCCTTTCCATCCGAGCAGGTCGGGTATTAATAGTGATTACCCTTTTTCCAAGTTGGTCTAATAAGTGCTTCATCCTCATCTAAGACTACCCTTTTTACACCGAATACCCGACCTAGTGATTCCTGTTACTACACTATTTGGCCATCCAACAATCAATAACTGCTTTGGCGGTAGCATAGGAATCCTCTTCCTAAAAGCAAATGCTTTCGGGGTTCCTATTTCAATCTGAGTACATAGAAATCATTTAATAGTTTTAGTTTTCCATTTGTAACTACTAACGTCTTTAACAATCCCAATGGGGTAGGGAATTGTTCCGTCACAGCCATTCAAAGATATGGTCAGTCTCTCTAATAATCCAAAATGTTAAGCTTTTTGAAGAGGTAAAGTGGGATTATGTTTACGCATGATCCTAGATCAGCCAAGGTGTCGAAAGGTTTTGAGTCCCCTAATCTACACGGTAGGGTGAATAGCCCAGAGTCTCCCATCTTTGCGGGTGTTTCTCCTTGAACAAATGCTGATCCATTTTTGCCTAGTTCTAAGCTCTTTACATATTTATCTAATATAGAATTATAGATTGGAGCGTGGACTAGGACTTCGAGAACCAGTAGGTTAAGATGCAAATCCTTACATTCATTTTCAAGAGTTGGTTTGGGTTCCTCCAGTTGTTGTGGTTTGATTTCAACCACGGGTTGCTGCAGGCTTGTTTTAGGAAATGACTGCCTCATTGAAATGTACCTTGATAGCATTGATCAAGGTGGACGGGTGAGATGAGCATTGTTGTTTAATTGTTGGTTAAGAATGAGCCGACAAAACTGGATGAGTCCCTAGTTTCGGGTTCTTAACTGTATCATTAGTAAGTACCTGCTATTTGGATATGTGAAGCCTTTAACACATGTCTATTAAGTTTGTGTCAGACTCACCTTGTTGTCGTTTGAAATTGGCTTCAAACTTGGATAATCAAGCGTCTTGAGATGCCAGGAATTCAGAAACTAGTCCTTCTATATTTGATTAGTTGTTAAAATTTTAAGGACGGTTGTTGAAAGGAACGGTTCGGGATCGAATCGTTGAGTTGGAACCGGTTAGGTGGGTTTGAAAAATTATTTTAGTATTTTGTGGTTGTTTTCCACCTAAGTCGGCGTGACTATCCAGGACAGATTGTAGGTGTCACAAAGTTATTTTGTTTGGAGCTTGAAGGTAATACCACTATACCCCCTTTCATCGATACGCGAGGATGCGATTGCAACAAAGTCCTTGTTCGGATATTCTATGCAATACTAAGTGTCGTGGTGGACCACTGTAGATCTCACAAGAGGGTATAAATTTTTTACTGGGTAGTTGTGTGGAAGCAATGGCGATTGCGTAGAAGATTTGTGTTAGATTTTCAAGCACGATTAGACGGCGTTCGAGAACACGGACATGTAGATGCCAAGAGGTTATAAGCCTTACTGCTTGGCAAATCCCATGGGTTATTCCACACTTTTATTGTCATATATGGGCGAGTAGTCCTAACAATAAAGAACAAGGATTCTTCGGCGATGAGGTCACAAAAGCTTACCACCGTCCGATTGAGTTCAATGGTTCATCTTGTGACAGGAGTGACAAGGGTCATAGAAATTTGGATTATGGAGCCAAACGATACGCATCCGATGTATTTGGTAAACTTTTTGAGGAAGTCCTTGAAACGAGTCCATGCTTCGAATAAAGATTCTCCATGATGTTGTTGGAACATCAGGATATCATTGCGGAGTTTTGCGGACCTTCCCGGTGGAAAGAATTGAGCAAGGAAAATCTGGTAGTAAGATCCTCCAATGAGTGATGGCATCTGCTTAGGAAGGCGTTCAACCAATTTCTAACCCCCAAGCATGAATCACGTAAGAAAAATTGAAATAAACGCAAGCGCGTTCTTTCCCTATTGTCACCGTCAAGGTCAAGTGAGTCCACAAGTTTAAGAAATCCTTGAGGTGTTGGTTTGGATCCTCGAACAGAAGTCAGTGGAATGAGCATGCTCCGTTTTTGCACAACCAGAGTAGTCAGATCGAAGAGTTACCACATAGAACCCTTACGGGAGCTCAATGGTATTCCAAAAGCCCGCCGCCCACCACCACCCCCCCCCCCCCCCCCCCTCCCCCCCCCCCTCAATGCTGGGTTAGAGTAGTCTCCTAGAGTACGGATGTATTCTTGTCTCCCATGGTGGTTGACGAGAATAGGTTACGAAACAAATAACACAAAGAAAAGATAGAACTACAAGAAAGCTAGTATGCGGAAATTAGATTCTTACTTTAAAGGATTCAAGCAAGTAGAGCTAAGCTAAACTATGATCAAAACCTAACTATTTCCGCCTTCCCTAGGCTGAGCGGCGCCAAAAACTTGATGCGGTCATCGTTAGACTTTAACAACAAGTTTTACAACTCCCTAGGCAGAGCACCTAATCGTTGTAGTAGTATAGGCAAGACTTGGGGGTTGTATCGTCACACGTATCGATGAATAGGTTGGGAAGGTCTTGAATCATGTGTCTAAAAATCAGAATATCTAAAGGTTGAAGGGAAAGATTATTTTTGAATTTTCAATATTTTATGGCAATCAGTGTAAATCATATGTTTGATAGGCAGGTTTGGGTTTTATCTATATAAACTAAATAATAATCTAAATTAATGGTGATAACAGTATAATAAAAGATTGTGTTTATTTAATCATGTATTACTCCTTATATTGCTTCTCCTGGTGTTGTTGTCTGTCACCCTGTAGATGTATCTGTGTATATTATTTCCTAAGTCATAAAAGAATTACACGTAATACCTGCCGTCTACCTTAGTAATACCGCTAGAGCAACACACAAGTAAAGTGAAGTATGAAGAGTATTACCAAGGCCTCTAGGGTACACCTAAGTGCATATTGAAATACATTAAAATTGGATCAACCATATTAGGGGCAAGGTAGTAAGGGGGGGGGGGGGGGGGGGGGGGGGGGAAAAAAGGGAAGACTGTTACCCAATGGTTATCCTTTCTAAACTATCATGTTTTCCCTAACATATAAACAAAACGATACAGACAAAACTTGTTTATTTCTAAGACCTAACATACTCATCCATCACAAGAAGCAACAACACTAAGATCTACATTCTATGATTCATACAATCATAAATAAACACAATAGAAGGGCTTAACCTAATCATGTTAATATATCAGAACATAGATGAATTCAAACAACACCATACGCATATTGAATGATTAAATAAACCTTACTTGATATAACATAGTTATAGGAAGTAAATAGGGTTTTTAGGTGTCCTAAAATCATCCCTAACAGCTGCTTAAAGCAAACAGGTTCGTACAGCTCTTTTTATTCTAAAGTTACACACTCAAAACCCTAAATTCTTGTTTGTATAATACAAAAACAAATTATGACGCGTCGCATTTAGTTGTGGACGCCCATCAGAAAGAGAATATTCAAGATAGATTGTTTGGGTCGTTGTACACTGACCGCCGTCTAGATCTAGTGAATGCCAAGTCATGGACTATCCGTTGTGACGGCATCACATTTTATTGGTGACGTCGCTCCTGCTTGCTTTATAGAACGGAGAATGTCATAGACTTGTCTGATTAATACCCAAATGAGCCCAAGTCACGTGTAATTCTTCCAAATGTCTTCCAAATGCAAAATACCTGAAAGGGAACGATTAAGTACCTATTTTGGGCATAAATGCACGATTTAGGGGGTTAAACGATCTTGAAAAAGTGTATAAAATGACAACTCATCAACAACACATCGACTATGATAAATATGCCGTCCAAAAGTGGATCGTATTTTACTTTTAGTCTACCAATGGCGTTTGTATTATTACTTGCATTATTCAACGTAATTAAAAAAATGTTTTCTTCCAAATGAAATATTTTGAACACTCTTTTCAACATCTTGAATAAAGCAAATCCCGAGTGAGGAACCGAAAAATCTTCAAATGCAATGGTACGCTTCATCATGAGCCAAGTTTTGGGATCAATCTAATGTGCGGTAACACAAAGGTACGAACCGGGCAAACCATGAGGAGCCGACCAAACATCCGTTGTTAAGTTCACACTAGAATTTAAGTTTAAAAAACCATCCTTTGATTCTTGTTTAGCCTTTTTCCATAGTTTCATAGCAGTTTAAGAGTAGTACGACTTACATGATTATACTTCGGTTGAAGATGATTTTGAAACACCCTAGCCATTCGAGGGTTGTCGAAATGGTTGAACGACAAAGCTTCTTGAATCACCAAACCGACAAATTGTTCACGAACAAGATCCGGACTGTATACAAAAATACCCCATCTCGACCCATAGATGATTGACCCGCTTCCGGAACCGTTTTGAGTGCATCACAATACGTCATGTTGATATGAACCCTCAACGTCGAGTTGGATGCCGCCGATAATAAATGAAAGCAAAGCTTACATTGAGCCTTGGTCGTGTTATCCGACATCTTGACGAGGTTGAAGTTTTGCCAAACAACAGCTTTTCGGGTGCAAGGTAAAATTTCAACAACCGTCGATGCACTTGAAGAACCAACACCGATGGTAGTTGAACTAGCTTGAGTTGTCATTAGTGAAATAGTTTCGGTTTTGATTTTTAGAGTGTTTTTTGCTTATGTGAAATTTGTAAATCAACCAACACACAACCCCACTATTTATACTAAACATACAATGGCAAAATGATAAATTTTACACCAAAAAATTCAAAAAAGGCTCCTCCTCGCTCCTCCCACTGGTTTGAAATTCAAAAATTCAAAAAACGCTCCTCCCCGCCATAATTGGTTACTAACCCCGGTTAGGAAAACCGGTTTCGTAAAATCCGGTTGAAACCCGTCCCTCACTGGTTTGTTTGCCTAACCGGTAACTAACTGACGGTTTGGCCAAAAACTGAACCGGTTATGGTCAAACCCAGTTTTGACCGGTTACGGTTTTCGGTCATTCTTCGGTTACGATTTTAGTTTTTGGTTTTTTTGCACGTCTATCCAGATACATTATCTTTTATATTTTTTCCCCCCCTTTTTTTTTTTTCCAAATTTTTAATATTATAAAAAAAAACAAGATTTTTAGGTTACAACAAATGGGAATTAAAAAACTTTAACAATTAACGCCACTTGAAGGCAAGCCCAGCCCAGCTCACAAAAAACCAATCTTCCAAAACCCTAAGTAGTGTTGGTTCAATAGTTCTGAACTCTGCAGAAACTATATGTTAATAGTTTCTTTTGTCAATGCTTTTTTAAGAAACAAACATTCTCTAGTGTTAGTTAAACATCGATGGTAGTACCTGGTTATTGTGCAGTCAAGCTATTGACTGATAAGTCTTTTGTTTCGCAGTGTTGGGAAGATATGTTCAAATTTTGAAGTGTGTCATGGCTGTTTTCGTATCTGTCTGAAATGTGTTAGTTTAATAGTTCTGATTTCTGCAGGAACTATTAACACTGCAGAAACTATATGTTGATAGTTTCTTTTGTTGTATGCTCTTCTAAGAGACAACCCATTATCTCTTGTTAGTTAACATCGACGTAGTACCTGTTTGTTTCGCAATGTTGGGTGTCATGGCTGTGTTGGTATCTGTTTGAAGAAGGCTCATATATGTGTGTTCAAATATATATCTTTTCACAGAAACACACATCATACCTAAACACACATCATACCTAAACGATTGATAAAGGGTTTGGAACCCCTTTAGGTCATGCTATCTATCTAAACATGATCAGAGTGAAGAAGGCTCATATATGTTTGTTCAAATATATATCTTTTCACAGAAACACACATCATACCTAAACGATTGATAAAGGGTTTGGAACCCCTTTATGGTCATGCTATCTATCTAAACATGATCAGAGTGAAGATGGCCCAAAGGTTGTATACAGGGTTTGGAACCCCTTTAGGTCAAAGTTGACTGCTGCTGTTCTTGGCGGAGTTGACAATATCTGGATGGTAAAATCACGTTACACTCCTTGTTTTTGATTTCTTCATATATTATCAAAATTAAATCTTATATTGTTTTTTTTATGTATGTTTAGAAACCTGGATCAAAGGTTCTGTACTTTGGAGCTGCCTCTGGAACCACTGTCTCTCTTGTGTCTGATCTTGTTGGCCCCGTAAGTAATCTTCTTTTTAAAGTATGGACTCTTTTTTAATGATTGACAGTTACTCAAGTTAATCACTTCAATTTTTTATCTTGTTAGACCGGAGTTGTGTATGCTGTCGAGTTTTCACCCAGAAGTTGTAGGGATTTGGTTAACATGGCTAGTAAGCGTACAAATGTTATCCCTATCATTGAGGATGCTAGAGCTCCAGCTAAGTACAGAATGCTTGTTGGGATGGTTGATGTTATATTTTCTGATGTTGCTCAACCTGATCAGGTTTGTTTAATACTTGAGCGCTTCATGCTGATTTGTTTTGGATTAATTTTAAAATGTCCAAAATAATTATTTATTTATAAACTATATAAATAAATTTGTAGTAAGTAATTCAAATATTAATTATATAAATTGTCCAATACATGTAATATACCAAATAAAATATGTTCTTGCATTCTAACATATTTTAAACATATTTTCACCATGAATATGTATTTTCTTGATTATGTATAAACTTGTTTTATTCAACTTTGTTATCTTAATGTTTTTAACTCCTTGTTTATACTATGAAGACATTTAGGATTTGGTGTGAGATGATGTCGACTTTATATAGTAAGGTGGCGTAAAGGTCTACTTAGTTGCTATGGTTACTAATTCAGTTCCCCGTAATAACACGTTTTATGAATACGTACACAAAAATTTTGCTTCTTCAAGAATGTAAGTAGAAAATTAATTTTGACAAAATCTTTAAGGTGACTACTTCTCAGCATGGTATGGTCCTTCCTGAATTATACATAGGTGACCAGGCTATGTATATTTGAGGGGTAATGATGCGATGCTTATTTTCGTCAAAATAGTGCAAAATAAAAGTTTATATGATGAAAGCAATGTATTTTATTGTTTTGTAAATCAATAACGAGACAATTTATAAGGTGATGGTAAAACGATTGTAAGGTAGTTTATAAAATGTTGGAGAAATAATTTGCGAACGACGGTAAAATGGTTAATCATGTAATAGTGAAATGTTTTATAAAGTTATAATGCTTCAGGGAGTGGTTTTATAAAGTTATAATGTTTTATAATACCCATGGATAATAGCTTAAGGTTTACATGGTGGTTAAAAGGATGGTATAGATTAATTAGAAGTGACATTAGTGGAGAATTTGATTTTATTACTTGTGTAGGAACAAAAGGGGACGGCCAAAATTGATTTTAGGATACAAATGAAATAATTTTTTGTATTGGGTATAAGAGTGGGTATTGGTGCTTCCATGCATGCATAAATGTAATTTATTGCGAAACGTAAACGTTTTACGTAACCAATAAAAATAAAATGTGAAAAGTTAATAATTATCTTCGTAATAATTATATAACACTTGTTTGACGTAAACTTTTATTTGTTTGATGTCGGTTTACGTTGAATGTTGATTTTTTTTTTAGTTTACGCTATTTAAACCAAACGGTTGAAATTAAAAGTAAACACGTAAAAGTTGAAATAATTAGTTGAGAGTTTATTGACGTAAAAAGATGTGAAAATGTGAATTGTTACAGTCTCTTCGTGTTAAAAGAATTTCGTCCTGAAATTCAGTTTGTGCTACCTTCCGGATTTGTGTTGATGAAGAGGTGCGGATACTCATCTTAATCCTCCTAATATGCGATAACCAACTTTGTTATCTTAATGTTTTTAACTCCTTGTTTATACTATGAGGACATTTAGGATTTGGTGTGAGATGATGTCGACTTTATATAGTAAGGTGACGTAAAGGTCTACTTAGTTGCTATGGTTACTAATTCAGTTCCCCGTAATAACACGTTTTATGAATACGTACACACAAATTTTGCTTCTTCAAGAATGTAAGTAGAAAATTGATTTTGACAAAAGCTTTAAGGTGACTACTTCTTAGCATGGTATGGTCCTTCCTGAATTATACATAGGTGACTAGGCTATGTATATTTGAGGGGTAACGATGCGATGCTTATTTTTGTCAAAATAGTGCAAAATAATAGTTTATATGATGAAAGCAATGTAGTTTATTGTTTTGTAAATCAACAACGAGACGGTTTATAAGGTGATGGTAACACGATTGTAAGGTAGTTTATAAAATGTTGGTGAAATAATTTACGAACAATGGTAAAGTGGTTTATCATGTGATAGCGAAATGTTTTATAAAGTTATAATGCTTTAGGGAGTAGTTTGCATGAATAGATGGAAAATTGAAGTAAAATTTGACAAAATTTTCACGACACATTAATTGATAGATAATTTTAAATCATTCGTACAGAACAACGGGAATTTAAGAGAAAGTACAATGAGAATTCCTAAAGGAAATAGAGTCTACGATAGTTCTAACTTAGGATTCACTAGGCTAGGCGAGAAATTTTTCTCTTTAAGAATTGATATTATCTTCCATGTTGTTAGGGTCTTGATCGGTTTCTCCTCCTCCTAAAGCATACACCATTCTACGTGCTTCAGTACCTCCAGTTTGGTTTCCATAGTTTCGATTCTTTATCTCTGGGCAATCACTCCTGTAGTGTCCTTGATTCCCACATTTATAGTAAGCGAGGGTTCTCTGATTGTTAGTAGCAGCAGGACTCCTACAGTCTCGGGTCAAGTGACCAACTCTATTATAGTTTGCGCACTTTATAGTGCACGCGCCATTATGGCGAAACTTGCACTTGTTGCACAACAATAGAGTTCTAGCATACCCCTTCTTTCAATAGGCCCAGCAGAATAAGCCTTTGCCACATTTTGCTTCTTGGGAGGTTGTTGTTGAGCTTGGTTGTTGTTATCAAGTTTCCTCTTGTTCTTAGCTTGTCTCTCAGCATAGGCATGAACCTTTTGGTCCTTCAGGTCATTAGCAATCTCGATTGCTTCTTGCATTGTTTTCGGTTTGGATGCCATCACACTACCTTGAATCATGTCGGGAAGTCCACCAACATATTTCTCCACCTGATCAAATTCCTCTAGAAACATTCTTCCACACATCAATGCTAACTCCTGAAAATGTTGTGTGTAACTCACAACATCCGTACCCTTAACCTTTAGGTTCCAAATTTCAATCTCCAACATCTTGATTTCACTTCTTGGACAATACTTGTCAGTCAGCATTTTCATTAATGTTTTCCATGGCATCCCATAGGCAGCATCATGACCAACAGTCTTAATGTGGGAAGTATGGGGTGGGTATATAACTCGGAGTTGAGTGATAAGATAACTAGTAAGATCGGCGGACTGTGACATGTTTCAATGTTATGTAAATGGTATTACGTAAAGTCATGAAAAGTTTTAGAGACCATCGTGTTATTCATAATGTTTTGAGAAAAGTGCTAGTATTTATATAAATAACTCTTATATAAATAAATGTAAAATATACACAAGGTAGGCATATATCTATGTCATGTAAGCAAGTAGTGTAACAAAGTAATGTAACCAAGTAAACAAGTAGTGTGTATGCACATGAAAAAGTTTGATGTGATGCAATGTTTGTGAAAACGGTTATAGTCTAGGTAAAATATGCAACCTAGTTCTCTATAACCTTGGCTCTGAATACCAATCTGTAACACCCCCAAAATGGGTCGCAGCGGAAAGTATGTACGAGAGCGTTACTTCATGAGTACATTGCATAAGATATGAGAGAACGACCTCTAAATGAGTCGTTTGAAAAGTAATCTCGTTGATTTAATTAAAATTGAACTTGTTATAACATTTGTCCCAAAGTTTGCATCAAAATGTAAAACAAAAATAATACAATGAGATTTGAAATTTTGAATGCAAGAAGAAATCCATTAATGAAATCTTGTAAAGTTTGGACTCCAATGCACACCAGATAGCCAAGCATCTAATTCACCCGAGAACTACATGCTTAAAAGTATCAACATAAAGTTGGTGAGTTCATAGATGTATGTAAATGTAAATTCAGGACTAAAAGAGTGTATTGTTTACTGCTTTAACCACAGTATCATAAAATAGTGTTTAACAACTAGTGACGTTCAGTAAAAGTAGTGTGGATCACAAAAGTGTATGACATTGTAACACATACAATATCACCAAATGTAATTACGACTGCACTAAACTTATGAAACTGACGCTAAAATAGTTCAAACCTAGTTCTTAAAAACCTTGGCTTCGGGAATACCAATCTATAACACAAATAAAAAACGGGTACCCCAAAATAGGTCGCAGCGAAAATATGCCCGGGAGTGTTATTTCATAATACAATAGCACAAGATACAAGAGAACAACCTCTAAATGAGTCATTTGAGAAGTAATCTCGTTGATTTAATTAAAATTGAAACTTAGTTATAAGTCATTTGTCCCAATATTTCCAACAAATGTAAGAAACTGATATAGATACGACAAGATTTGATAGTTTGAATGTAAGAAGGAAATCCATGAATGCTATATGTAAAGTTTGGACCAACCCGTAACATCCCAAATCTGATATGGTATACGTCCGTTAGTTCAATCTGTCGAACTAGGGAGCGCTACTCACCCGAACGGGGATGTCAATCCCAAATAGATCTATTTATAACACTCGCGCTTACACAATGTAATTAACAGTTTATAATAGTAGGCTTGATGGGTTATCGCTACTTAGGCACCACTACGTAATTATTGTAAAGATTTGAAAAGTGTTGTACTTGTGTCCTTTCGTAAAATGAGCAATGTATCTCATCTTGAGATATGTAGATGAGTATGAAAACGAGTATGTAAAGGAGTATGTAAACAATTTTGTAAACGTGTATGTGCACGAGTATGTAAACAAGTTATCAAATCAAGTATGTAAACGAGTTTGTAAATGCGCATGTATTCTCCCCCAAAATAGTTCAAAACAAGTAAAATAAGGGTTATGAAACTCGCCTTAAGTGATGGTATTGAATGTAGCAACTATTAACAAAGAATAACGTCACAATAACCGAAATGCAACCTAATTAATTTAGGCCGTATAAGTGTAATGTATGTAAAATAAATACAACAATGTAAATTATCAAGTTATATCACCACCTAATAGTTTTTCTTTAATTTATAAAAGTTGAAACAATGCTTAAGTTACGTTTATTAGTTAATGTCCAAATATATGTATCCGTAAAAATATTATCTTTGTCTGATTATTGATTATTGTTAATAATGCTTGATTTAATATTTTTATTATTTATATAATGGCATTATATAAATAGTTTAATCATTTTATAAAATAATATTTATAAAGTTGAAAACATGTATAAATATGATATACATAATACTACTTTATTTCTTAAGGTTTTTATGGCCCAAACAGACCCGAAAACACTCGTATACCTTGTTTTAAGTTTCTAACTGCTTTATATGTTTTTATAAAAAGTGCAGAAGATTATTTATAAAAGTTAACTAGCTTTTATAATTTCTAGTTAGATGTCTATACACTTCTAGCCTCTAAAAATTTAATATTTACAACAAAACATTATTTCGAACAACTTTGTAGTTTTATACTTTGGCCGAATCGGACCCGAAAGCCCTCAAAAACACCTATTTTAAAGTTAACAGTTTTCTCGTAGTTTTTCACAGTTTTATAAAAGCTGTTAGAAATTATATAGTTTTTGAAATCTTTAAAAAATCATAACTTTCTCATTTTAAATACCTTTTCAAGTTCTTTATATGTACGAAATCGTGTCGAGATAATCTATCATAATGTTTATATAAATCGTGTCGAAATCGTGTACGAAATCGTCCGTACATAAACAGTTTATATAAATTGTTTTATATAAAAACACTTTTTATATATTTAATTACCGAAATCTCGTAAAATTCATATCTCCTTCGTTATAGCTCCGTTTTTGTAGTTTCTTATATATTTGGAATCGTCTTGAAACGTACTATTTTAATATTAGGTTTATATTTTGCATTAAAATTCATGTTAATCCAGAATATACAAACTGTTTGTATTATTAATTTATAAAACTTGTTTTTATAAATTTTACCATGATTTAATTATTATAAGTCCTTTAACTTGTCGAATACAATAATATGTGTAAAGTTAAAGTCCTCTAATTTATGTCCAACATATCCAAATAAAATGTCCAAAATAATTATTTATTTATAAACTATATAAATAAATTTGTAGTAATTAATTCAACAATTAATTATATAAATTGTCCAATACTTGTAATTTATCAAATAAAACATGTTCTTGAATTCTAACATATTTTAAACATCTTTTCACCATGAATATGTATTTTCTTGATTATGTATAAACTTTATAAAAGAAGAACTAAATGGTTATTTAACAAAATAATAAACATGTATGTATATGAATGAAATAATTAGAATGAAAGTGTAGGGTTTTTATGATAACCTTGAGTGAAAATGGAGATGATGAACACACTAATCCTATGAAAACCCTAACTTAATGTGTATAACCTTTTCTTCCAAAACAAAACCCTCAACTTAAAAACCAACTTGATACACCTTAGAATCAACCTTTAATAACCCTTGTATACTTGTATTGTTGTAGAAATAAAAAATATGGAACTTTCTTGGTACCCAAATCTTTTCGTGAGTTTTAGAGGATAAACAAGAGAAAGAGTTTTGATTTTGCAAGTGAATAAGAGTGTGTGTAATGCTTACCTTAAGGCTTCTATTTATAGTGTAAATATCTAAGATACCGCTTAACAAAACTATGGATTTAGAAATGGTTTAGAGCTTAACAAGGACAAGTGCTCTCCTCCTCCCTATGTTGTGCCATGGGTTAGAGTGAAGGGAAGGACTAAAGGAGCCTTGATATCCCATGGATAATAGCTTAAGGTTTACATGGTGGTTAAAAGGATGGTATCGATTAATTAGAAGTGACATTAGTGGAGCATTTGATTTTATTACTTGTGTAGGAACAAAAGGGGACGGCCAAAATTGATTTTAGGATACAAATGATATAAATTTTGTGTATTGGGTATAAGAGTGGGTATTTGTTGAAGTATAGATGGGTATTGGTGCTTCCATGCATGCATAAATGTAATTTATTACGAAACGTAAACGTTTTACGTAACCAATAAAAATAAAATGTGAAAACTTAATAATTATCTTCGTAATAATTATATAACACTTGTTTGACGTAAACTTTTATTTGTTTGATGTCGGTTTACATTGAATGTTGATTTTTTTTTCAGTTTACGCGATTTAAACCAAACGGTTGAAATTAAAAGTAAACGCGTAATAGTTGAAATAATTAGTTGAGAGTTTATTGATGTAAAAAGATGTGAAAATATGAATTGTTACACACAATGCTTCATGTTGATATTAGCCCTTGACGTCGAGTCGGATGCCGCCAAAAATAAATGAAAGCGAAGCTTACATTGAGCCTTGGTCGTGTTATCCGACATCTTGACATGGTTGAAGTTTTGCCAAACATCGGCTTTTCGGGTGCAAGGTAAAATTTCAACAACCATCAGTGCACTTGAAGAACCAACACCAATGGTAGTTGAACTAACTTGAGTTGCCATTAGTGAAATAGTTTCGGTTTTGATTTTTAGAGTGTTTTTTGCTTATGTGAAAGTTGTAAATCAACCAACACACAACCCCTCTATTTATACTAAACATGCAATGGCAAAATAGTAAATTTTACAACAAAAATTAAAAAAAGGCTCTTCCCCGCTCCTCCCACCGGTTTGAAATTCAAAAATTCAAAAATTTAATAAAACACTCCTCCCCGCCAATAACCGGTTATTACTAACCGGTTTGGAAAACCGGTTCGTAAAAAACCGGTACAAACTGGTCCTCTCTGGTGGTTTGCCTAACTGACGGTTTAGCCAAAAACTGAATCGGTTATGGTCAAACCCGGTTTTGTCCAGTTACAGTTTTCAGTTATTTTTCGGTTAAGGTTTCGATTTTTGGTTTTTTTGCACGTCTTAACATATGCTATCTTTATATTTTCTTTCCATTTGAAGAAGCACTTCGCAAGTTGTGATTATAAAATCAAATCGGATAAAAACGAATAGCTTCATAGGAAGATCACATTCTCTATGTTTGTATTAATTTTCTTATATTATATTTACTTATTTCGCTACTACATAGCATAATATCTTTGGCAAATTTCTTTAACCTTTTCTTTGTTTAGTCATGTTAGATTTTATATTTTCTACCAACGCCATCCACAATGACGATGCTCGATCGACTGGAAAGCTGCCTAAGGGGCATCTGTTCTTCCATTCTTTGTACATCTAAGTTTTTTTTTCAGCGCATATATTTTATGCAATATCCAAATTTTAATATAATAAGTTGCAAGATAATAAATGTAATTCAATCTCTATAAAATATATCCTATTTTTAAATAATTTTGAATATCTTTCTAACATGTAAAAATGTAGAAAAATATAAACTGATCACTTTTATTAACCCAAATCCCAATTTGATTAACCAAAAAACAAGATCTTATACAAAACATAACCAAATATCAACCACTAGGTGTGGATCAATGATCTAATTGATAATTGTTCTATTACAATGATCAGAAAACAAAGAAAGTCAAGATGATCTATAAAACTAGGGTTGCAATCTTTGAGAGAGAGAGAGAGAGAATCGTATCAAGAAAGAAAGAGAAAGGCAGAGTTGTCTTTGACTCAGCTGGGTCAAAGGGGATTTTATAAACCCTTGACCCAGATATGGGAATCCAAAAATGGCAGGAACACCCCTTCAACTAAGCATCAATCTCCAAACAGCACCTGAACCTGAAACAAGCTATAACACAAGAATGGGAAATGACAACACCAGTTCCTCAAGTTTATTTACCATGATTGAGACTATTATTTTAACATATCCCTTAGTCTTAACCTGGTAAATATCAAACATACACAGTTTTTCAACCATCACCTTATGTTGCAATGTATCTAATCCGTTAGTCAAGATGTCTAAAATTTGAATTGCAGAATCAACTTTAACTATTTTAACAACACCACCTAAAAATTTCTCTTATAAAATGTAAATAAATTTCTAAGTATTTTTTCTTTCATGTAAAACAAGATTGGCAGCTATCTTAATAGCTGAATTATTATCACAATAAAGAGAACTGGCAAAAAATTATCAAAGTTCAAATCTTTTATGATTTTTAAAATCCAAATCACTTCACCAGTAACTGAAGCAAGAGCTCTATACTCTGCTTTAGTTGAGGACTTAGAGAGAGTGTTTTGCTTCTTGATTTTCCAAGAAACAAGTGAACCATTCAGAAAAACACAATATCCAGTCACTGATTTTTTAGTGACAACACATTTTGCCCAATCAGCATCTGAAAAAGGATTTAAACTCATACCAGAATTCTTGACAATATGAATACTCAATCCATGACAGCCTTTAAGATATCTTAATATCTTGAATGCAATTTTAAGATGAGATTTAAAGGAAGAATGCATAAATTGACTCAAACAATGAACATCATAAGAGATATCAGGTCTAGTATTAGTCAAGTAAATCAATTTTCCCATTAACTTCTGATAATCAGTAATGTTATCAAGAATAGGATCATCATTAGTAGCCTCATTAGAAATTGTAAGTTTATACATCAAATAAGTTTTAGCAGGTTTACCTACAAGCATATCATACTCAGATAACAAATCAAGCACACAACCTTAATACCAAGAAAATATTTAAGCTCCCCTAAGTCTTTTATCATGAATTTAGACTTAAGAAAAATTTTAAACTTATAAATCTAAGAGATACTGTTACCATTAATGATAATATCATCCACATAAACAAGCAAAGAAAGAAAAACACCTTTATTAGACTTAATATATAAAGAATAGTCTGATTTACCTCAACTAAAACCATTTCAATAAGAGCAAAAGTCAATTTAGCATTCCACTGTCTAGGAGCTTGTTTCAAACCATATAAAGACTTTTTAAGTCTACACACTTTATTATCAAAAGGAAAATATCCTGCTGGTGGTTTCATATACACAATTTTAACTAGATCACCGTATAAGAAAGCATTATTCACATCTAGTTGAAACGCATACCATGAATTAGACACATCAATATTCAACAAGCATCTAACAATAACCATTTTAACAATAGGAGAAAATGTCTTCTCATAATCAATCCCTTCTTTTTGACCAAACCCTTGAGCAACAAGCCTAGCCTTATATCTATCAATCTCACCACTAGACTTATATTTTATTTAAAGATCCATTTACTTCCTATGGCCTTTATGTCCTAAGGTAAATCAACAATATCCTAAGTATCATTCCTAAGTAAAGCATTTATTTCATTATTCATTGCATCAGTCCAGTGAGAGAATTTAGAAGCTTCAAAGAAAGATTTTGGCTTACAATTTTTATTTAATTGAGTAACAAAACAATAATTTTCAGAATTAAGTTTTGAATAACCAACATATTAATCAAGCCCATATTTAACATTTGAATAAACAAAAAAATCATTATAGTTTCTTAGAAAAACACTTTGTCTTGAAGACCTTCTTAAATTTTAAGTACCCTAAGTAGAAGTATTTGGAATTTGATCCAAGTTACCATCAGAAACAATATTATCTTCAATTGTGGTTAACTGCTCATCCTGTGCAGCAAAATTATCATCACTGCTTTGAGCATCATTCCGAGGATTATCATCTGGGAAATCTGCAGTGTTGATATTTCCACCAAGCAGAGTGGCTACTATCACTCTGTGACCTTTGGTCACTATTTAGGCTAGGGTCTACTCTCTCATCATCATTGGGTATCTCAGGGTATTCAACATTAAAAAAGTTTATATCATTTAAGTCTTGAAAAACATTTGAAGAAGTCTTTGCTTTTTTAGTGATAGAATCCTTAAAAGGAAAGATAGATTCAAAGAACTTAACATCCCTTGAAAAAATGAATTGATGTCTATCAAGACTGTATAACCTATAACCTTTCTTAATATTAGAATACCCTATCATAACACACTTTTTAAACTTACTACCTAGATTATTATGATTATTGATAATGGTAGGAAAACATAAACAGCCAAACACTCTTAAGTGAGAGACGTAAGAGGTTTCTTATAAATCATCTCATAAGGAGATTTTTCATTTAGCATAAAAGAATGGAGTCTGTTAATAAGATAAGTAGCAATTAGAATACATTCAGTCCATAACTTTAAAGGAATTTTCCCTTGAAACAGAAGGGATCTAGAAACATTAAGAAGATGCCTATGTTTCATCTTAGCAATTTTGTTGTGGAGTGTAAGCACAAGAGGTTTGGTGAATTATTCCTTTATCAGCACAAAATGTATTCATAGTTTGGTTGATAAACTCTGTCCCATTATCACTTCTAAACATCTTAATTTTCATTTTAAATTGATTTTCAATCAAGTTATAGAAAATAACTATGGAATGTGAAACTTCATCTTTAGATTTAATCAAATATACCCAAACTGCTCTTGTGTAATCATCTACAACAGTAAAAAATATTTGAACCCTTCAAAACTAGTAACCTTATAAGGACCCCATAAGTCTAAATGCACAAGATCACCTAAGAATTTTGAAGTATGATCACTTAAAGGAAAAGGTTCCTTAGATTTCTTAGCTCTTTGACATATTTCACAAAAAAACAATTTGATTCTTATTATCAAATTGTAATGAAGTTTTTAAAACATTTAAAATAATATCTGTAGTGCCAATCATGCTGAGACAAAAAACATTGGTAACTAGAATTACTTTGATTACTTTTAATACCTTGATTATTAAAGTAGTATAATCCCTCCGTTACTAATGCCCAAAACATTTTTCAGATTCAAATCATGATTCTAAAAATAACATCTACTCTCATCAAAAGCAACAAATATTTTGTTATCTTTAGCCAACTTATGAACAGAAATGAGAGTAACACAATATTCAGGTATAACCAACACATCATACAGAACTAAGCAATTAGGTAACCTAAGATTTCCAATCTTAGAAATAAAAGCCTCAGTCCTATTGGGATGTCAAACTTTTATTTTAAGATGGGAAATATCATACACATTATTTAATTCATTATCAATGTGTGTCATATGCTGTAAGTCAGTCAGTTCAATGTCATAATAGGGGTTTCAAGCTCGGTAGCTAAGGAAGTGGGTCAAATCAAGCTACTAAATTGACTATTTCCCCTTGAATCAACAATTTTTCCATTACAAACTAATTTTGGTTTAAAATTAGTATTGGAACAGAAAAACTTGTTAAAATTTTCATTAAAAACTCTACTAATATTAAACAAAGTACCTAGGCTGCAAAGATCTATTCCTAAGGGACTCACAAATTGTTCCATCAGAAATCATTTTTGACTGAATATTAGTATTGGAACAAAAAAAACTTATTAAAGTTTTCATTAAAAACTTTGTTGTTATTCATGTAAGTACCTGTCATATTGGCCTGCACATTCTTTCCAACCTTATTAACTTTGATAAGAGAGATAAAAGTATCCATTTGTTCATGTATAAACCCAGAAGATGAACTATACCTAACTAAATTATTATTTGAAATATTTTCCCTTTAACATTCTGTCTAACTTTCTTTTTTCCAAAATCAGCAGGGTAACCAATAAGCTTAAAACATCTGTTAATAGTATGACCATTAAAACCACAATGCTCACAGACCAACCCAAAACCCCTATTTTGTCTGTTATTGTTCACATTATTAGGTCTAGGTCCATTATTAATATTCTGACTCCTTTGAAAATTATTTCTATTAGGCATATTAGAAACAAAGGCAGAAGCTTGATTCCTCTTAGAGGAACCAACAATGCTACCAAAAGCAACTATGTAAGACTCCTCACTAGAGATAGTATCATAAGCACTTCTCACATCAGGTAAAGTTTCTCTAGAGAGAATAGAACTCCTTATTTGCATATAAGAATCATCGAGACCCATCAAAAACTACATTAATTTCATTAATTGATTATGTCTTTTAAAATCATTAGCAGCATGACAAGTAACTAGGCAACTCAATCAAGATATCAAATTGTTTTCACAGAGCATTCAATCTATGATAATAATCAACGATAGAAGATCCATTTTGACTTAAAGTATTAATTTTATGATGCAAACCAAAAGTAATGGAACCATCCACTTTATCATAGGTTTCCTTTAATTCTTCCCAAACATGTTTAGCCCTTTTTGAAAAAATTTGACCCATGAAAAGTTCCTTTAATATAGAGTTTAAAATCCAATCCAAAACCACAGCATTGACCATATCTTACTGTCTCCCAAGAACCTCATCATTATTAGATCTTCTACAAGATCCATCTATAAAACTAATTTTATTCTTTCCCTCTAAAGCTAAAAGCATAGCACAAGACCATACTTGGTAATTTTTAGTCCCTTTTAGTTTTATAGAAACAACAATTAAAGTAGTAAAGTCAGTAAGGCATAAATGCAAAGGATTGCTCATATCTAGTCTACTTATCAAAGTAACTGGATCATCAACAAAATCATTAACAAATTCATTATCAGTATCATCATGAACAGACATGATTGCTACAAATAAACATAACAATTAGAGATAAGAGAGGAAGGAAGTTCTTAGGCTTTCACACAACTCTATGGTGGCAAATCAAGGGATGACAAACTCAACAGAACATAAATAACAATAAAATAACACAAATAACACCCCACCAATCAATCAACTCTATAATAGTGCCTCTACCTATCCTCTAGTAATCTAATGCAAGAAATAAAGAACACAATTTAAAGAGAGAGTAAAGAGGTTTTATAGAGCTATAAAGATTATGTAGCGAAAACCAAACCGACTATTCTCTTGATTCACTTTGTCAAGAGAAATAGCAGATTAACAACAACAAGCCAATAACCTAGTAACCAAGATCTAAAAACCCTAATTTCTCAAAATTAGGTGAACCAACCAAGAACTTCAAATACCAATCAAATACCCAAAATTTGTTGATTAAACCAACTTGATTAACACCAGAAATAACCAGAGATCAATACCCCTAAAATATACCAAACCTTATTTTTTTTTGAAAATTAGGGTTTTATTAGAAAACTTATAGAGCTACAAAATTAAACCACATACTTATTACTCTAAATAATTTAATTGAAAGAATAATAATTAATTATGAAAAACCCAAATTTTATCAAACCCTAATTTAAAAAAAATTCAGAGCAACCTAGCTCTAATACCATGTAGAAATATATAAACTGATCACTTTTATTAACCCAAATCTCAATTTGATTAACCAAAAAACAAGATCTGATCTCAATCAGATATACCAAACATAACCAAATATCCACCACTGCTATACAAGTGTGGATCAATTATCAAATTAATAATTGTTCTATTACAATGATCAGAAAACAAAGAAAGATCAAGATGATCTATAAAACTAGGGTTACAATCTTTGAGATAGAAAGAGAGAATCGTATCAAGAAAGAAAGAGAGAGGCAGAGCTGTCTTTGACTCAGCTGGGTCAAAGGGGCTTTTATAAACCTTTGACCCAGAGATGGGAATCTAGAAATGGCAGGAACACCCCTTCAACTAAGCATCAATCTTCAAACATCACCTGAACCCGAAACAAGTAATAACACAAGAATGGGAAATGACAACATCAGTCTCTTAAGTTTATTTACCATGATTGAGACTATTATTTCAAAAAAAGAATAAATGAATATAGTTAAAAACAAACTGATAATAAGTTAACAAAATCCCATACTTATGGCTTAAAATTTATGATGCATGTGATATCTGTTTCCAATATGATATTATGAAACTTGAACGTTATGATATTTAAATTTGGGCAATGTGTTTTTTCTCAATCTAGTTTACATAGTTTATTACTAATTATAGATTATAGAGATAATATTTCTTTTAATTTTAAGCATGCATATATAATTATTAAATCCTTGAAGAACTACATCTTAAATTTCTAAGCATGTTGTTCATCTTTTATATAATAAAAGAATTACATTATTTCAGATTTTTATCAAATTAAATCTTATGAGAAAAAAATTGGACCAATCAGAAAGCTTGAATTTGCCACGTAGGCAAAATCATGTGATCTGATTGGTCAATAAAAAGTCACAATTGAATTAATTTGGTCAAAATTGAAAATTTTTGGTGCAGAAATCTAATGGAGAAAAAAAACACAAGAAAACATATGTGTCAAATTTGCGAAAACAAAAACTTGAAAAAAGAGGAGGTAATTAATAAAACGTTTGTGGTTTAATTTTAAATAAATTATATGAAGTTAAGTGTAAATTTATAAATTTACAAATTTTATTCGAACTTTAAAATAATAAACAAATAACCACTTAAACTTTATACCCTTAGACTTTATATTTTAAAATACAACAGACGTAAACAATTTCTTACTTCCAAACAAAGATTTAACATTATCTAATCGCATCCCAAATCTACCCGAAGACTTTTTGGTGGATTTTTCATTGTCGGCCTGAAATCATGTTGTACAACCAAATAGAAAAACATCGAAGCACATAAATTATCGTAAATAAAGAAAAAGGGTATTTCAGCTATTCATTGATGGGTTTGGAAGAATTGCATTTTCTTTTCTTTTGGTTTAATACGTACTAAAATTCTAACAATTGAATTTCTAAAAAAGTCTTTATTTTATTGACATGTGTGTATGCCTATAAATCATATACAACAATCTTAGGCTATTTTATTTCTTTTGGTTTAATACACATGCCTATAAATCATATACAACAATCTTGGGCTATTTTATTTCTTTTGGTTTAATACACACTCATGCTGCTATAATCATAAAACATATACAATATCAACTACATACCCAATAGTAAAAATACCAGTATTGCAAAGTGGAAGTCAATGGTTCAAATATAACGAGGAGAAAATTAATCCCCTTTTAGCCTCAGAGGTTCACTTGAGCTGACTTCGGGCTACCTAAAAGGGTAGTTTCGTTGGGATTAGTTGGCTCATAATGTCGAGTCGGAAAATAGGTAAATCAAAACAAAAAAAATTATTAATATTCCTCAAGTCCATATACTACGTAATATATAAGAGATTTAATGAAACTATTCTCTTCATATGATTTCGATAATACTCTATAACATAACTTATAAAACAGAAAAAAATAAAAATCTATAACCTATATAAAAGAAGGTTTTGAAAAACTGATCTTGGCCCAAAATTCTGTAACAATGACACCTGTAAAATATAAAATAATCAATGGCTCATATTAATCCCCCCTTTTCAACATTAACTGTCAACAAAAACCCCAAAAAATGCTTAAATAATTTTTCACACAAAAAACCATAATTAAAAATCTAAAACAACCAATCCAACTACGATATCAAATCACAATCAAATCCCTGGAATCAAGAAAGAAAACGATTCCTAACAGATTACCCCTTAAATTTATGTCAAACCCTAACAAAAAACACCCAAATTAGACGATTGATGATGAAGAAATTAAGAAAACGATCAAGGTTGTTTGAGTTTGTTAAGATTTATCTTTTGCTTTCTCTTCCTTTTTTGGGTTTTTAATTTCATTAATTTTGAGGAATTAAAACTCTTATATTTTATTGAAATTAGGATTGAATTCATTTGGTTATATATATGGTTTCTAATGCATATCGATTTTAAAAAGATAAATAACAAGTGTTTTTTTCTTAACTATACCTTTTAATGCATATGAACAAATAATCAATTATAGAGACGCAAGTAGGCACCAAAATCATATTATGTGCGATCAAAAGAAACATTGTGTTGCTTAATTGTGTGTAGCTGATTTGGACTACTCAAAAGAAAAATCACATTATGTGTAGCTGCAATTGTGTTGCTTAATTGTGAACTACTCAAAATCATATTATGTGTGATCAAAAGAAAAATTTTGATTTCATGTCATATAAAATATGATTTATATATAATAAATGAATGATAACTTTTGCATTTCAGATGTGTCATGTGTTTACTCATAAAGGTAATTATTATTAATATTATCTATTACAGTGACGAGGAAGGCATGTTTTCTGCATTTGATATTGGAGTAACAAGTTTTTGGGTGTTGTAGGTACTATTAGCAAGGAAGTAGTCGTCTTTTTTAGCTATGGGATGAGTTCTTTAAGGTATGAGTTCAATTATGACAGTGACTACTTATGGATGTTTTGTGGTTTTTCAGCTATGGGATATGCGTATAGCGACTTCGCGCAAGTTTGTTATATGTTAAATGTTTTTTTTTTTCTTTATTCAATATAAAAGATTGTCAACATTATGAATTGTGGAGCGACGAGCTTCCATAATGTAGATTGGATTCCTCAGGACAGTGGTTAGTAGCTTTTTTCGTTTAGTTACATTTCATAGAAATCAATAAGTATTATATTTAATGGTACTTTCGAGGTGGTCTGTGTTGCAGTTGAACAAAAGAGACCGAGATGATAAACACGATTACTTTCTTGCTACATGGGGACCGGGTATAAATTGTTTGTACACTTTTAAAAATTGGTGCATATTATTGAATGTAGATGAGGTTGGTCTAAAATAATGTTTATTTGTATAATGAATTCAAAGCATTTTTTATAGAAATGGCATGTAATTAATGCAAATGTGAAAAATCTTTGGATTATTGAGACATGAATGATTTTGATGGTAAAAGTACTTTAGTTACTCTAGCTTAGAACGGGTAATCAACTGTTTTACTTTTTAGGGAAAGTAAATGATACCCGACTTTAGTTAACAAAATAATTTGAAAAAACTAAATAACATTTGATGGTTATATTTGTAATTGATTATGAATTGTGATCATTGTTTTTTGCTTAGTATTCTTATATATATATTGATGTTAAGGTTATTATATGTATGATGACTGATAGCTTGTTCTTTATGCAGACAAAAATGAAACTAATGATATTTAGTTGAAGGAAAGCCTCATTATATACAGATTGGTTGATACTGCTTCTCCACAACTTTTGTAAATATCTACAAGACTTGAGGTGAGTAATGTTTATGTATTTTGCTCGAAAAGGAAAAATTCTTAAAGTTTGATATATTTGAGCTAAATGTTGGTGTCAACGTACCTGATTGTAGAAAATGGTCGTGTTGTTTGGAACAAGGGTGAATGAGCTTATTTTAGAAAATGGTCATGTTGGTGTTAATGTTTCAAATCAAAGTGGAAGCTTGCAACTCAATAACGAAAAGCTAGTATGATATTTTCACTAATGTGTGTTTGGGATTGCTTATTTTTTCTGTTTGTTCTTATAAGTAAGTACTTTTGTAAATAATGTTTCAATTTGATTATTTTGTTAATTTTGCGAGTACTTTCACGAAAAGCTAATTGTTTATTGAAAAATTACATTCATTTTGGATAACACAAAAATTGGTATCTGCTTTAATATAAGCAGAAAATTATGCAATCCTAAACACCTCTAAACATAAAAACCACTAAACATGTGAGTTTTATGTAAAAAAACTAGTTTGAAGGCTAAAGAGATTAAAACCTTTGTAAATAGTGTCAAACTGAATCCTGGACAACAAGTTAGAGGCTGTTGTCAAAACTATTAATTTTATTCTAAAGGTATTTGATGACATCAAATAACATCTATTTTATAGCATCATTTGTCCCATATTACTATTAATCACGTGACCGAGGAATTGCACAGATTCAAGCCAGAAGTCACACTTTGAGAATTTCGCATATAATTTCTCCTTCTTAAGTAGCTCTAGGATGATCTTCAGATGTTCTCCATGTTCTTATTTGTTCTTCGAGTAAATCAGGATATCATCGATAAACACAATTACAAACTTATCGAGATACAATTTGCATACTCGATTCATTAAGTCCATAAACACTGTCAGTGCGTTGGTCAAACCGAACGACATTACTTGAAACTCATAGCGACCATACCATGTCCTAAAAGCAGTGATCAAAATATCCCCCTCTCGAATACAGAGTTCGTGATAACCCGATCACAGATCAATCTTCGAATACACGCTTAAACCCTGAATTTGATCGAATAAATCATCGATTCTCAGGAGAGGATAACGATTTTTGACCGTCAACTTGTTCAGCTCGCGGTAGTCGATACACATACGAAAAGATCTATCCTTCTTCTTCACGAATAACACCGAAGCTCCCCAAGGCGATGAGCTCAGGTGAATAAAACCCTTCTCTGATAACTCTCGCAGTTGTCCTGAGAGCTCCTTCATCTCGGATGGTGCTAAATGGTACGGTGCACGTGTAACAGGTGCAACTCCAAGCATGAGTTCAATTCTGAATTCCACTAGCCGAGGTGGTGGTAGTCCCGGTAAGTCATTAGGAAACACCTCAGGAAAGTCATGAATAACTGCCACATCCTTTAAACGTCTCTCTATCGGTTCCTTCTCAGTTACTTGTGCCAAAAACAACTGACATCCCCTTTCTATGTATTTTTTGGCCTTAATGTAAGATATAACCTTCAATCGGGATGCAACTCTGTCGCCCTCGACTACCAACGTCTTGTTCTTAACGGGTATATGCACAACCTTTTTACCACACACAATGACGGCATCACGCTCAACTAACCAATCCATCCTGACTATAACCTCAAAAGTACCAAGCTCGATTGACATAAGGTCAATTTCAAACATATGGTTCACTAAGTTCAAGGTGCAACCCTTTAAAACAGTGTTAGTGTTAACAACTTTTCCATCGGCTAATTCGACCTCATAGCTAGTATCTAGTTTTACCAGATTAATATCAATCAAGTGACTAAAACTAATGTTCATAAAAATTTTGTCTGACCAAGAGTCAAATAATACAGTAGCATATCGTTTGTTGAGTAAGAACGTACCCGTCACTATGTTAGGTCCCTGATTCTGGTCTCCTTCTCTCATCAAATAAGCTCGGCCTTAGGCATTTCCAGTTGGTCTATCATTCTTCTTCTGACAACGGTTCCTAGTGTTCCCCTTCTCTCCACATCCATAACAGGTCACGATTGGTTGGGCATTAGCACCAGTAGCAACGGCCTTGCCTTTACAATCCCTAGCCTTATGGCTAATCTTCTCACTCTTGTAACATTTGGTCATGCAGCGACCATGATGATGACCCCTACAACTGTTGCAAGTAGGAGGTGGTTATGCAGGCTTGGCTCCTTCCTCTCGGGTATTGGTCATCACCCTTACATTCCCATGTCTCTGGTTGTTTTGCTGATGATGGCGGGTGTTGTCTCTATAATTGCTCCAACTATTTCCACCCTAAGGGTTCTCCCACTTCCTTTTGTTTCCCTCAACAATCCTTTCTGTTCTAGCATATTCCTTTTGCTCCATCAGCGTATGGGTCATTCAAACAACTTCATTCAAGCTAGAGGGCTTGGAGGAAGTAACTTCTCCCTTGATGTTCTCAGTCAATCCTCGGATGTAAGCTTCAATCTTTTTATGTTCTGTCAAAACCATTTTCGGACACAATAGAGCCAGCTCATTGAAGCGCTGGGTGTAGGCAGGCATGTTAAAATCTTTAACCTTCAAATTCCACATCTCGTGCTCCATCCTTTGAATTTTTTCTTCTCGACTGAATTCTTCCGTTATTAGTTTTTTCATTTCGGTCCAAGTGGTCCGGTTAGTAGCCTCTAATCCCCTAGTTGTAACTTGAGAATTCCACCAAGTCAAGGCGCGACCTTGAAGTGTGTCAATAGCAAATTTAACTTTCTTCCCTTCTGCACATTCGCTAATACAAAAAACCATCTATGTTTTCTCTAACCATCGACATAATTTAACAGCTCCTTCAGTTCCATGGAAGACAGTAAGGTTACATTTCATAAACCTAGTAAATGTGCATTCACGGACAATTGGTGCCCTGGCTGGGCCGCCAGTGCCGCCAGATCTGCCAGCTCTACCGGCATTAACTCTAGTAGCATGATCAGCAGCAATAGCCTTGGCTACCTTGTTAGCAACAAGCCTTTCGATCGCAGCCGCATGCATTCTTTTAGGAGGCATGATTCTGTCATAACACAAAGAAAACTTTAGTGAGTATTCATACAATGGTATAGTCATATCATGTACAAATGAATCAACAATAACAACACCAAGTAGTAATCAAAAGTTAGTCGTTCATCATTAATCATATAAGAGCTAATACATTGTTGCATCTAGATTCAAAATATGGCAAAAGCCATTACAACCAATGACATTAAGTCTGCCAATCCAAAGATTTTGTTCAGTGATTACAAATTAAAAGACACTACAATTGAAACTGAACTACTGCGAGTCACGAGGGGATCCTCGTAGCTTAGGTAATGAGGTCTCCTCACGAACGACTAGGACACCAATGGCAGTTGAAACATATGGATCATCGGGGTCAAGGTGAGCAAATGGAATAGTGGTGGCATCACGAGGTCTCTCTCGATAATGCATATGTCATGGAAAATATTCTCGAACCTCAACAGACCAATGCCTCAGGTGGTAGTGATCCTATGAAACTCTTGCAAGATCATTACAGGTAGAATCTAACACCATCTTCAACTTCTTATTTTCTTCTCTATCTTTATGCACCAAATCTCGAACTTGGTCTTCTAGTGTAGTCATATTCCATTCAAGCTTGTTATGGTTCTGTATTTCATCTCTTAAGTCAGAGTCAAATTCTTTCATATACCGATCCACATCACTAAGCCTCTTCAGAGTCGAGAACTCGGTCTCAGCCCGATTACTCATCTCTTGGGTGAGACTCTTAACTTTATAATGAAGAGCATTGACATCCTTTCCCAAGGGACCAGGTGCAAAAACCTTATGATGGTTTGCAACAGAATATCCTTCCCCAACAAAGAAGTTGCCTGAAAATCTGTGTACAGGGGGTAGTAACTGAAGATTAGAGAAACCAATAGGACCAATCTCATCCTCGGGCTCAGAATTAGAACCAGGTGGCGGTGGGAATGCACCAGCCTCGACCTCATAAAGATGAATAACCTCCGAACCATCCATCTCATCATCAAAGTCCATATTCATCTCATCTTCGAATTCCTCTTCTTCTTAAGGTTCTTCTTCCTCTTCAAACTCTTCCTCTTCTGGGTCTTCCTCTTCTTCAGGTAAAGCATGCTCGAGAACTAACGGTGCTGGCTCAACCATAACTAGGGCGAGCTCGGGTTGAACTAGCTCATCCTCAAGTAAGCCCGCATCGTGGTTAGGACGGAATGGGTTTGCCATGATGATCAGAAAATCATATATATAAATGAACAAGAATTATTATTATCATAAATAATAATTTACATAAATGTGCGAGCGAACATCGACATTTCAGGATTAATCAAGTTAATCAGTAAATACTCCAAGTATACACAATGTTAATGTATATATGAATTATGTATCATGCGATTTAAATGAATGATCTTCAAAGCCTTACGAATAAGCATATCAACTGATATATCTCTCGAATACATATAATAGTATTTATTATATGATTACGTAGCAACCATGCACCCTAAACGTGCACAAATACTCAAATAGAAAGCTCTTTCCATAAGTAACCCAAGGGCAACGAGGAGTGTTTGTGCGCGTAGAAGAGTTATAGTTTAGGTTTTAAAATACGACCTAGTTCTCTATAACCTTTGGCTCTTGATTCCAATCTTTAACACCCCTATTTTTACAACGTAGCAGAATCACAATGGGTGTTAATTCATAGCACAATCTACCAAGATATAGAAAATGACTCAAAAGAGACATTTATAAAATTCGTATTACATCGTAAGAAAATCAGAGTAAATTGCGTTTTGTCGCAAAAGGATCGTAACCAAATACATCACCACATTTAACAAAGTAATTGTTTTAAAGTTAAAGACATTGTTTTGCGAAAACATGGAACACATGACAACTTTTACCAAAAGACCACACGCACATGACCTCCATACCGCCGTTGCCTTCACCCTTGATTTCCTAAGATAAAACATGCTTAAAACGTCAACAAAATTATTGAGTGAATCCACAGAGTTTATAAACTTTGAGTATAAAACTTAGAACACAAGTATAGCTTCTCAAGGGAACATTGCAACACATACAATGTATCATTTCCAACTTTCTCGCATTGAGCTCATGACACCGAACATTAACACTACATATTTATATATGTCTATAATTGCCCCTCACTTAGGTATTATTGCCTCATACCTACAATAACTCAATACATATCGTCCGTTGACAGGGTGTTCTCAATATGGATTCATATCCTGGACGAGGTTGTCAAGCCCAATAGATCTATTAAATGCATTAGCGTTTACCCTGAAAGGCAATTAACGGTTCATAAAATTAGGGACTTCGGCAATAGCTACTCATGCGGAAAATATCTCTTAATCGGGTCCAGTATACCATAAAATCACTTGTGTTCAATTTTCAAAACAAGCATGTATCCCCCTCGTGGGTTTTCATAAAACAATTAAAAGATTAAAAAAACGAGGCTATGAACTCACCTTAAGCAAAAGTATTCAACAATCAACTCAACACGAACAATTGACTTCATGTCTCAACCACGACCTATAATATATATATATATATATATATACATATATATATATATATACATATATATATATATATAACGGTACGCGATTACGAGGAATATAAATCATAAAATGCATAACTTGCATATATAATTTTATCTACTACATATATATAATTATATACAACGAATCCACAAGTGCGTCGCAAATTATTTAATTCGACGCTTCCAAAATAATTCTTATTAAATCCGTAAACAAGTTACGCTTCCAAAATAAAATATTCTCTCAAATTCCGATGGACATAAAAACTTTGTTTTTAAGAGTTACAAAACGTGCCATATATCGAAACGAACCTAAAGTCCAAAATAAATTTCAACAATTTTAAAATACTTAAACTCGGCACGCAAATTTTCTGCTCAAAAGTGCCCATTACAAAACCTCATAAAACGCCATTTTCCACATCCGCAACTTCAAAAATACGCTTAACTATCCTATCTCCGTCCACTAAATTCATCAAATCTATGATTCAATAACAATAATTTACTCGACACAATCGCACATGCATTCCTAGTAAAAATCATATGCATGCATTATCTATACATAAAAGATCATCAAAAGAGATTCAAAATATACTTACAAACAAGAATAGATTCAAAGAAAATCGACTATATGAACTTCCTTGGCTTCCCTTTTATTTCCGAAAATCAAACACACCCAAAATGATCAAACCAAAACTTTTTATTCTAGTAAACCGTGTAAGATCACTAGATCTAATACCCTTTTACTAGCTTTAACCTAAGAATCAAAGAAAACTAGCTCAATCAAGGATCTTGAGAATAACTCAATGCATGTTGATTTTTCTTAGTGGGATGAGTTTGTTTTAGTGTTAAGATGAAGAATATGTATTTAGATTGTATTACATGAAGTTAGATGATGGTTTATGGTGGTGGTGGTGCTCTCGTCGGACACAAAGGAGAAGAAGGAGAGGGTGAATTTTTTTTCTAGCTTTGTTTAAATGAGTGTGTGTGTTTTGGTTTATACACAAATGTGGTGTTTGTTTTGAGCTTATAGCCGGCCACCATGGCTTAGGCTTATGGTTTTAATTAATTTTTTTTGTCAAATTATACACATTGTTTTGGGCTAAAACATTTAATAAAAATGCTAGATCATGCAAAAAGAGAACTTTTACACGTTTTTTACAAAACACGGGAAAAGCCATAAAATATTAAAATAGAATAATTAAGCTCTCAGAGAAAAATATAAAATCTCTAACTTCTCAGACGCTTAAACGGATAGAAATCCCAAGCACGGCTTGCAATTAACCAATAACGGTGATTTTTACGAAACCGGCTAAAAATAAAATAACCATTTCCAACTGAAAGTAAGAATTAAAATCATGACTCAAAGTAAATATTAACCTGAAAACACGAATTGTTACACTAAGTCAGTGACAGGTTTCAGTGGCCTGGTCCAATGACCAAGGTCAGCGGGTGGGGTTCATTTTCAGCGGGATGGTTCAGGTTGAGGTTAAATGACGAACGGGTTAGTCCAGCAAGTGACCAGGTTCTACGATCTAGTGTCAATCCAGGTTCAAGTTTGTGTCAGTGGGTTTATTCAGCCTGGTAAGTTCAGAGAGTGAGGTTCATCTTGTTTGTCAGGGGGTTCAAACATGGGTGATCAGTCACTGCCTGATGTGTATTCATGGGTAAATATACAATCCCAATAAATAACAAACTCAAAACTCATAAGCAATCCCTGAGATTTAACAAAATAACCTCATACATCATTTTCATCTCAAGCCCACTAATAAAAATTTATTAGTTGCCTATTTTACTCTAAACCATACCATTGAATCCTTTTATCACACACTAGAGGCCGTATCATATCGATATCAGTTTATCAAAAACTGAACAACCTTACTGATTTCTTTTAATCAGCTTTTCAGTTCCTTAATAACTAAAGCTTAATACTCCAAGTTCAGGTCAGCGACTTTTGAAGATTCCTTAGTGAGCCCTTATCTTTGGTTTCAAAAGTGTCATTTTACACACTTTTAGGCTCAGCCCAAAACAAATAAAACAATGTCTGATCATGTTAACACTCCCTGAGTTTATCAGTGTATCATGTTTAACCATTTTGTAAGCCTAAACAAATACCCATCAGTTTCACCATTTTTAGCAATTCCAAACAATATGAATAGAGCAACTTCATCTCAGCCAACATTATCACAAAACTACTATTCATTCACAATTTTACTCTAAACCATACCATTGGATCCTTTTATCACACACTAGAGCCCATATCATATCGATATCAGTTTATCAAAAACTGAACAACCTCACTGATTTCTTTTAATTAGCTTTTCAGTTCCTTAATAACTAATGCTCAGCACTCCAAGTTCATGTTAGTGAATTTTGAAGATTCCTTAGCGAGCCCTTATCTTTGGTTTCAAAAGGGTCATTTTACACCTGTTCAGGCTCAGCTCGAAACAAATAAAACAACCTCTTATCATGTTAACACTCCTCGAGTTTATCAGTGTATCATGTTTAACCATATTTCAAGCCTGAACAAATACCCATCAGTTTCACCATTTTTAGCAATTCCAAACAATATGAATAGAGCAACTTCATCTCAACCAACATTATCACAAAACTTCTATTCATTTACAACAAACTGCTGCTGAGAATACATTCGCTGATATTTATCAGCTTCCCTATTCCACTTCAGTATTCATTGGAACTGTTTTTTAGTTGTTTGGATCAGCGACCTAGTTCAGCGATACTGAATAAACCTATTTATACATACAACAAAATAACCAAACCACCTCTGATTCTCGTCAGCTTTGTGGTTCATCCTATGGCTTAGGTACTGATTTCGTAGCTCAGCGATTGGTTCAGCAGGTTCAGCATCAAGACTAGTTTTATCAGCTACCTTTTATTTATGCTAAGCCATTAACAAAACAACCCTTTTTCATCTCCTTTAATAATTCGAACCATCGAAACCATATAAACCCACTACTGATTAAACCATAACACTAATTCCTCCCATACTTTCATAAAACCACCACTGATCCCACATACTTGTAACACCCCAAACCAGTTTATAAGTATTTAATTACGAGAATGCCATTAGAGAGTTTGACTATGACTTTTATAAGTTTGAAGACGTTGCGTGATTGGTTAGTTAAACCCGGTAGTCAACTATAAGTATAAATATATATAAATGGGATGAGAAAGATTAATGTGTTATATTTATAAAAGAATAGACTTAAAGGACTAAATTTATCAAATAGTAAATGTGTTTCATAAGTTAATGTGGCCAAAATAAGAGAAAGGAGAACTTAAAGGATTAAATGTGTCAATAAGGCAAACATTCACCAAAAAAATATTTGTATAATTCTAGAATTTCCAGACAACTCTTTAGTCTAGTAGGTGTGTGTTGTGTGTGTCGACCCAAATAAAAAAGAGGGGGAAACATAGAGTCTTGATGATCATCTTGAAGGAAGATTAGTGTTTAGATTCAAGTAATGAATCCCTAGCAATGTTTCCCATTAAGTAAGTAATCCCATATCTTGAATTAGTTGTGTATTAGAGCTAGGGTTCATATACCTAAATTGGGGGTTTTGGGTAATTATGTTTCTAAAGCAAGAATTAAGGTGTTTATGAATGTGGGTTAAGGTAATTTAATGAATTAAAGATAAATTGGTGATTTTGGGTTATGATCAAGATATGATTATATAATAATTAAAAAGGATTAGAAGTTGATAATAGGTGTATTAATAGGTACTATAAACCCTTTAATTGATTTTGTATCAATATGATTATAGGTCTTAATGATGATGTTTGGATAAGATGGAAGAATGATGATGGTGGAATAATTGTAGACTTAGCTTAGATTTGAGGTAAGTAAACCTGCTATAATATGTTATGGTAGATGAATAATTATTAGTATTATGTGTATGGATTGTTAAGTGTTTAAGGAGTATGAATTAAGAGACTTAGAATGGATGTGGAAACTAGACTTGATAAGCTCTAGTAATGGAGTATCCTTGGTTTAGTCATGGGACTAATCAAAGTAAGTGTTTTGATCATGATGATTATGATATGATGATTTGTTTGTAAGTGTTTATGGTTTAGTGTATAAGTATGTAAATGAATGTGTAAATAGATAAGTGTTTAGACATGTTGTATATGTATTCATTTGATTATGTTATTTATGATGATATATTGTATGCGGGTTACTTACTAAGCGTAAGCTTACCCTTTTAGTTGTTAATGTTTTGTGTAGGTGCTCATGATGCAATGTAAGGCCTTGGAATAAGGCACATGGCTTAAGAGATTATATGTTGGTTTATGCGTATGAAGTAAGTGTTAGATGCCGAGCTCGAATCAAAGTCGAACCCCGAGTGTCATGAATGTTTGTTAATTTTGTTGTCAAGGGTCAAGTACTTTGTAAATGTCAAAGTGAAAGAGGGTCATGGTCATTTGTTATGGTTGTGTGTTATAGTTAATGTAAACGAGTCAAAATGGGGTGTTTGGTAAACCTCGTAAAGTATATGTTTTTGGGTCATTTAGACTACAAATGATTATGGAAATGATGTATTATAATGTATTAATGAATTATGGAAAGTTTCGTATAATGTTGAGTTCAGGAAGTTAGTTTTCTGGAAAAAGTGTCAAAAATGCATTTTTGAGTGACCAAATAAAAGAAGCCGCCCGGCGTGGCCTTTTTACCGCCATGCTTCTCACCAGCCGCATGGCGAGGCAGTTTTTCCGCCAGCTGGTTGAGTCTGTAGATTTCATCAATTTTGTTTTTACAGTAAAAACCAAACCGTAAAGATTTAGAAGGCGTGCCACTCGCCGTTTCGAAGATAATAGAGTCTAGTTTCATTTAGTAATACTTTCAAGAAGTGAATGGTAATTTATTTTTGTCAGTTTATAAAAGAATGACACAAGGTCATTCTTGGTCTTGCATTTTTGCAAAGTCTTTAAATAATGGTCAAATTTTGAGTCGGAAAAGGGGCGTTTCAACTTGGTATTAGAGATTTGGTCTAAGTGAAGTAGGTTTTCACTATAGGTTGCCTAAACTTAGACCACTTGTAAATACATTTGCTATAAGTGTAAGTAGTGAAGAATGCCAATGCCTTAGTTATAAGGTAGATTAAGTGCTTGCGGCAATTAGAATAATAATGCTTAGATATAGAATGATGATTAAATGTGATATATGGTATTTTGCCATAGACTTAAAGGAGTATGAATGCGGCTAAGAATGTGAAACACTTATCGGAGAAGTATTAAATGTAGAAGTATATGGTTATTTAATTATATAAGTGATGTAAGATGTATATGATGATATGAGTTTAAGAAATTATAGAGCTAACATAAATGCATAGGATTACATTTTAATAAGTAATGACAAAAGTATGTAAGTTTGAGCTAGATAATGTGAAGATGTTTGAATTATGAAAAAGTTGCTAAATGAAGAATTATTGTATTAAGAGTAAGCGCTTATATGAATTACCAATAAATGGTTGAAATATGATAAGTCATATAATATAGAAAACATAATAAAGTATAATGTGATTAAGTACGAGACGTATATGAGTGATAAAGATTGAATGCAATCTCGTTGATGTATGAAAGAGATGTATGATGAGTAAAATGGATAAACGAGTGTACCTTAAAGTAAACCAAACGAATGAATTATAAAGAACGAGGTCTATATACGTGAAAGAGTTTAATAAAATAAAGGATATATTGGTATAAAATTTGATCATGAGTTCAACGTGTAGTTGACAAGAAAACAAGAAATGCATATGTATATGTAGTACACGAGAATGACAAGTATCATTGAATCTTGTGTAATATAAAGAAAGGTGATAAAGTATGATGTAGAAAGGCATAAGGCAATAAAAGTATAAATTAAAGAGTATATGATTAGAAAAGTATGTGGATGACAAAAAGGGTAAAGAATGATAAATTTAAACATAGTTGTCACAGCCCGCCAAGGCGGAAATTACAAGGCGTAACACGATAGGAATCGTCACAACACATTGATGTCACAATAGAGAATAACTAAAATGCCTAATCACTAAATAAATCCAAATGTAATGACGACACCTGACACAAGATGGAACTTGTATCGAGGTTAATCGAAACACAACAATACATAGTCATAAAACGCAAATCCAAAATAAACAACTACCAAGTAAGAAAGTATATTAAACATGGAAATGTAAATGAGAACTAGTAAGTCTTTAAATGCAGGGGATCCTAAAGTCTCACTAGCCAAGCCGTCTCAATCTCTTAATCTTCCCTACCTTTACCTGAAAATAGATACTCTCAAGTGTCAACATTACGTTGGTGAGCTCGTAGGTTTAATCATAATATAAAGATAATAAGCTGTGAACATAAAATAAAAGTTGGACAGTCATACGGTTAATAGCATGCATCATGAATCTCAAACCATAACATACCAAATCATATCACAAAGTAGGTAGGCGTTACCCCCAATCGAACATCACAATAATAAGCTAGCATTGTATATATGTATCATTAATAATAAGAGTTACCACGTTTGGCTAGAATGGCACAAGCAACTCATGTATCCATGTATCCACATATGTATCATGTAAACTTGCACACATAATTGTACCACAGGAATAACTATATAACCATGTCCAAAAAGAAACAATTCAAAATCATTTAATCACAGCATGGAAAACATTTAAAAACAGTTTTGTATCCATTTTCACCCCAAGAAAACATTTAAAAAGGGGCTACAAGAAACTCACATAAGTAGCATAGCAAAATAATTTGAAATAAATTTTTTATCCATTTTCACCTCAAGAAAACATTTAAAAAGGGGCTACGAGAAACTCACAATACATTTCAAAACAAGTTTTATATCCATTTTCACCCAAGAAAACATTTAAAAAGGGGCTACGAGAAACTCACAATACATTTCAAAACGAATTTTGTATCCATTTTCACCCCTAAGAAAACATTTAAAAAGGGGCTATGAGAAACTCACATAAGTAGCATAGCAAAATAATTTGAAAATAATTTTGTATCCATTTTCACCCCAGGAAAACATAAGAAAAGGGGGCTATGAGAAACTCACATAAGTAGCATAGCAAAATAATTTGAAAACAGTTTTGTATCCATTTTCACCACTGGAAAACAATTTAAAGGGGCTACGAGAAACTCACATAATTAGCATAGCAAAATAACTTGAAAATAATTTTAAAACAATTTTGTATCCATTTCCACCCAAGAAAACATTTAAAAAGGGGCTACGAGAAACTCACCTCAAGCTTCACAATTAGCGCGCTAATAATCCAAGCAATAATCTACACAATCCTAATGAACGGGTTACACATGGTCATGGCTTTACGGCCCTATCCATGTAACCTTTCAATTGATGAATACTAATGTCTAAATTACATTTATTATTATCCCATCATGGTTTCTACACATTATCCAAGCCCTATACGTGTTTTAGACTAGTGTTCACATATTTAGTTTTCTACAAAATTTTAAAGTCACTTTATGAATTTTTATAAAATACCAAAAGACCTCTCTAGACTCCTAAATTTAGATGACATTATCTTCAATGAGTTATGAAGCTGCTGTAATTTTCCCAACCAATGAAAATAAGTTTAACTATTTAAAAAAATCGACAACACAAACTGTCCGGATTTAGATTTGATCTGCACACCAAAATGTTTGACTTGACCAGACCTATTTAGACACTTGAGAAAAATCTATAAAACTTCTTGAAATACATAGACACCTAGAACTTACTTCAGTTCAAGTTTCATCAATTAAAAAGATGTTTTGATATGGTTTTTGACCTCACAAACACAAACCAAAATCTGACCTAAAAACTCAAATTCAACAACGAATCTTGTAAAAATATTTTGATTGACTTCTGCTAACTTTTATTTCACGAAACCACTTGGGTTGGAATGTAGACTCTCTGTAGTTAAGTTTAGGCTCAATAAAATCAATAAAACCTATTCATATGACCGATTTATGACACTTACAAGTTGACCTAAAAATCTGCCCAGTTTTAATTCTGAATTTTAGAACAATTAAACCTAAATAAACGCATCCAAACGAGATTAATTATACCCTAATTGATTATTAATGATCAAACTAATATGTTTACTGAATTGTTATGAATCCCTAATTCCACGAATTAAAAAGTTACAATTACCTAAATTAAAGAAAAGATTAAGTTAGGGTTTATACGAAAACCTTTAACCGCGAAACACACGATTCTTACACCTTGAAAACTCTTGAATTTTTTTTGATGGTTTCCTTCTTGTTCTTGATGAATGTAGACACAAAAGGAGAGGGGAGAGAAAAATAATGATCTATGGTTTAGGTTTAAGGGAATATTTATACTAGTTTTAAGATAAATATCAAAAAGATTTGTTTCCTAATCAAACTTGGATTTCTCCATTCCCTTTTCCTTGTTTCTAGCCGATCCAAACACCCCTATACTATATATATTGTAATTTTTTTTATTTTTTGGCACATATATTTTATAGAATTCTGACTAATTTCCGTCCCGTAAGCAGTTAGAGCTTCTTCTCTCTAGGTGGGGTCCGTTTCAGCAATCATCCGCTGGTAAGCAGCCATCGAGAATGGGGATAAAGGTGAGGGTGGTGGAGTAAGAGGGTCAAGTTGATAATCATCAAGGTTAATAGCAGAAATTCGGGCACGTTCAGCAAGATTTGGCTCAATGGGCAAAACAGACATACGAGCGGTACGTCTGATAGTTGGGGAAAATGATGGTACGGATGGCAAAATAAGTAATCCGAGAGTAGGACGTCTCCTGTGATACACCTGAGGGAGTGTGTCGGGGAGTCTGGGTGGTACCAGTGTAGTGTTATCGGTGTGTCTCAATTCATCCGAGTTCGACATGTTGCTGAGACAAAAATATGAAATAAGGATATAGATATATTTCAAAGTACGCATAATTAAGCCTATTTAATACACATGTAACCCATATTAAGTATATGTATATGTTTAATACACATGTAACCCATATTAAGTATATGTATCTCATATATGTCTATTTCACATGTATCCCATTTTAATATATATGTACTCCCTTGATTGTTGATTCCTATGTACCCCATATTGAGAACCCAACAATGACAGGAAATAGAAGCATAATAAGCATGTTAAGCAGATAAGTAGTTATAGTCTAGTGCTACCTAATGCAACCTAGTTCTCTATAACTCAGAGCTCTGATACCAATCTGTCACACCCCCTAAAATACCAAAGTATAATGGCAGCCGAGGGCGTGTGACTTCATGATTATCATACTTCTAAGCAATACAGAACGACCTCTATATGAGACGTTTTAAGAAAATTGATCACTTGAATTAGGAAATAATAAATTGTTTAAACATTCAGCGAAAGCATAAAAATAGACGATACGACATCATTTTTAAATAGTACAAGTGATCTTCAAATAACGGGAAATGACTGCAATGCATGAGACTTCATATAGCATCTTCGTTCTTAGCACCTGAGAAAACATTGCTAAAGTGTCAACATAAAGTTGGTGAGTTCATAGGTTTGTCTAAGCAGAAAATGTAAAGTTTATGAATCACAAGATTTCATCCGCATATGACAATATAATAGATACAAAGTCATATTAATCGCATTACTATTGTCTAAGCTCATGACACCGAAGCGTTAACATATACCAACAATAAATGAATGCCCTTGCAGGTGTCTAACCCGGGACACCCATAATCTGACTCAAATGAAACTGTGTCTGCTTGACTAATGTCAGTTCAAGACAAACAGGGATGTCATTCCCGATAGATCTATCCATAACATTCGCGCTTGCAAGAATTAACTGTTCATGACAAATCGGGCAGATAGCAACTTGGGTTAATTCGAGACTTAGACCAATCAGTAATGAGTAATTGTACTTGTATTCACACGTTTGAAATAAGCAATGTTCTCACCCCAAAAGACGATTTAAAACAGTAGAGTAGGGGCTATGAAAACTCACCTTATCGGTTAATCGTCTGAGATTGGTAGTGGATTAAGGCACGTCAAATAGTGACTCAGTCAAACACCTAAGTAATTACAACAAATCTGAGTGTTCATTCTAAGACTTAATATATGAAATGATTTATGCAAATGGTCAAAAGGCATGGTCGTTTATGAGGCAGCGTTTTAGGTTTTCAACATGTTATTTAAACCGTTGGCGCTAGGGATGACTTTACAATTTTCAGCACCTATATAGGAATTTATACTATCATGCGTCGTAACAAATTTTCTATATCGGGAAAAATGTAGGCATCATTTGCTAGATACCAAGTATATTTATTTACACTGTAGTCGACAATTTACTCATATAATTATCAGTTTTTATTTATCACGGTTCGTTCGATTCGTTTAATTAAGTCGTAAAGATTTTATATATTTACCGCTAAAACCCTTAAGTTTCCATGTAGTCTTCTAATCCTTTAATATAGTGCTTATCGAATTTTTAACTTTTCATATTTTAGTTTCTACGCTTTTCGTATATTTTATGTTTTTAACCCGAATAAGCGTCTAAATATTATAGTGTCAAGGGTTTTATATAAAGGCCGTGTTATCTTTGTTTATACGGTTATGACTTAAACGTGTTGTTATTATTTCTAGTTTAATGAAAAAATCGTAACTTATTCATTTTCTACTTTTCCTTGCTAACGAGCTCACTAGCTCGCTTGAACCCTTGACATAAAATGACCAGAGGACTCGATACACGCATGTTAACACTCCCTTTCGTCTAATTTGTTTAATGGTAAAATACATGCGAGTGGTAGTAGGTACCTTGCATTATTCTTATACAATACTAACAACCCTCATGGCCTACCCTTCTTCCATTTCTGTTTTTCTGTCGTGTGTCCCAACAGTGGGTTAATACCACTGTTGTGGTGTTTTCTTTTTCACCACATGAACCATCATATGTATATATATAAAGTACATGTTTTACTTCTTTTTCCTTTTTCCCTTTTGCTGCCCAACTGACGCTACAACAGTGAGTTGTTATACTCACTGTTTTCGTTTCCTTATCTTCCGCCACAATATTCACAACGCATATATACTAGTTTCCTATCTATTTCGCATGATTACAACCTGCATAGCTAGTAACGCGAAGGCTAAATCTCGAGACACAAGGGCGATTTTTATGCGTCTGGACAGACGCAACAGTGGCTGCTGTGGTCCTTTCTCTTTGCAGCGCAATAGTCACGTCAAGGCAACGACCTGTGGTGGCTGTTGGCATGCATTGAAGGTGCGTCTCGAGTAGCAACTAACTGTCATGTATAGCGGGGTCTTAGTACAACCAACGAGTACGATGGGTTCGCTTTTTACGGAGCCGGTGATGCACCAACAGCGAGCAAAAGCCTCGCTGTTATTCGTCTTGGGTCACTTGGTATCGTTCATGCTATAGGTCATGGTCACCATATAAGGAACTCTACGACTTTTTATGCGTAAGTCTAGTGCATGCTAATCCCTAGCGAGCCAATCATAGCAAGTCTTATACGCGTTTTAAGGTTAATGAAATTTTCCTGGTTTCGTTATTTATGATTATGTATGATATGGCATTCACAAGGTCTACTACATGTTGCTATTTCATGCATGTCACTCCCCAGCCCTTGCATGCGTACGCACATATTAACCCCATGTGGGTTTTATGTCGTGTATAGGTCATGCGACACCGAGGTCTCATTAAACCACATGGTGAATGACAGATAAATGTTAAACTATGAGAATGACTTACAAGGGTTCACACGTTTTCTAGACGACGAGAAAAACGATGGTGCTGAGGGCTCGATTCACTCTTGATCGCTACTTCTCTCGAAACCTGACGTCTCTAGACTTGCGAATCCTAGACCCGAGCCTTATTGTTTACTCCTTACTTTTAAAATTTAGTTATGTTAAGAGTGTGTATGCATGGCCCTATTTATACTTGAAATATTCACTCGGTTCCTGAAGCTTTGCATGTGAATGAAATTATTTACATATACTGTTGATGTATGTTACTATTTGTTATCATTGTTTCTTTTCTAATACTATTAGAGAATAGATACTATTTGTTGAATGGTAATTGAAATGAAATTGAAACAAGACGTAGCATGTGAATGTAAGGTGTAGGACATGGGATGTAAGAATGAAATGATAGTGTCAGTTTGCTTATTTTGAATTTTCTACTGATTGACTTTGATAAGTATTTGCATATTAGCGTTGTGAGGAAATGAAACATCAACGTATATTGTTTACTTGGTAATATTTAAATATTAGCCCATTCATGGTTTTATTTATTGAGGTATAGACGGGTTTACAAAATAATATAATCGTGTGACTTTGTTTCGCGCGGCGTAAAAATAAAATACGATTTTTATTGTTACGCGTTTTCTAAAGTACCCTTTTAGATCCGAAAGCAAAAACGATGATTTATACGCGCTATTTAAAACTCTCAATAGCGTAAAATATAGTAAGTCGCTTGAAGGAATAACTTTTTATTGGAAAAATAACGGCAAATTTGCAAGTGCTTGCGGTACATATTCTTACATAAAATGAAAAGAAGTTCTAAATTTTTTCCGAGGTGCTACATCGGGTATTTCTAAATACAACTTTAACCCAAACACATAAGAACATTTATGGGCACACTAAGGTCTGCCTGTAAACTTATGTATCCAACTTTAACTAGTACTTCCAACGATAACTTGCTCAACGAACAAGTGTGGATACCTAGTTTTCATGTAATCCTCAGGACCTCGCTTCGAGTTCCAACGGACTTTAACTATCGGAATCCTACTATGCTTCAAACTTTTAACCTCACAATCAATAATCTCTTTAGGTTCTTCAACAAAACAAAGAGCTTTGTCTACCTTAATTTCCTCTAAAGGCACATGCAGATTTGCATCCGCCAAACACTTCTTAAGATTTGACACATGGAACGTATCGTGAACGCTACTCAACTCTTGTGGCAATTTCAAACAATAAGCTACATGACTAATCCTTTCAAGAATCTTAAAGGTCCTACATACCTTGGTGCTGACTTTCTTTTCTTTCCAAAACGCACTACACCTTTCCAAGGTGACCCTTTTAATAACACTTGATTACCAACTTCAAACTCTAACGGCTTACGCCTATTATCAACATAGCTCTTCTAACGATCTCTAACAGTCTTGAGCCTTTCCTTAATCAATACCACCTTATCAGTTGTCTCTTGTACCAATTCTGGTCCAATCAACCGATTTTCTCCAATTTCAGCCCAAAGAACAGGTGACCTATACTTCCTTCCATATAATGCCTCAAATGGAGCACATCGAATACTCGAATGATAACTATTATTATAGGAAAACTCAACTAAAGGTAGATGAGTATCCCAACTGCCACCAAAATCGATCACACACGCTCTTAACATGTCCCCCAAAGTCTGAATGGTATGCTTACTTTGTCCATCCGTTTGAGGATGATAAGTCGCACTCATATCTAGCCGTGTTCCCAATGCTTTCTGCAACGTCTGCCAAAACCGCCAAGTAAATCTCCCATCACGATTTGAGATGATTGACACAGGTACTCCATGCATTGCTACTATCTCATCGATATAAAGTCTTGCTAACTTCTCCATCTTGTAATCTTCCTGTATTGCCAGAAAATAGGCTGACTTAGTTAGTCTATCGACTATTACCCAATTCCTATCATACCCAGTACTAGATCTTGGCAACCTTGTAATATAGCCCATAGTTATTCTATCTCATTTCCACTCAGGTATCTCTAGCTGTTGCAACAAACCCGATGGTCTTTGATGTTTCAGCCTTCATCTTTGAACAAGTTAGACAATTGCTAACATAGTGTTAGCCTTAAAATATTGAGTCGAACAAGAAGTTTGTTCATTAGGAATATTAGGTCTCGATCATTTATTATTTATATGTCGTAATAGGCTAAGTTACGGGTATCAGGCTCGTTAGCCAATCTAATATTGTATGTATATCGGGCCTAAGCCTAAAGTAATCCTGAGCCCGACCCGATGGACAAAACCTATGGCCCAACAATGCCTTAAGAGGTCGGCCTAGGTAGATGTATAAATACCCCTCTCCTAGTGTGGAGAGGGTGTTGGTTCATTTGTATTTTTCTTACAAGTTTAATCAACCATCTTGTTTCTCTTTCTAAAATTCTCTCCTACCTCTCTCTACAACTCTTCTTATTTTCTCTTCTTATTTCTTGTTCATAATGGTGAAGTGAAAGTATATCCGGGTTCCTACATTTGGTATCACTCGCCACAGGGTGGGTTTAGTGGTTTAAGTTTATGGTATTATTGAGCTTAATTGTTCGGCTTATTCTTAATTCGGTTTGCTTTTTTCTTTGTTTTGTTTTTTTGAAATTGTGTCTACTATTATTAAGATTAGTGTAAATGGTTGTGATAATACTTATTTGAGCTTATTTCTGTTCGTCTTTCACTATAACTATTGCTTTTGGGCTGTTCAAAATTCAAAAGTTAGGCCAACACATGTTTTTGCATCAAACAGTCTAAAACTGTTATAAGGGTGCGTTTTGGTTTGTCAAAGAAAACAATATTACTATGTTTGTGTTTGTTTCTTTTATAAATTTTTCTTTACTTATTTGATAAACTCATTCATAAACCTCCATTACCAACTTTTTTTCTTTTCAAGGTTTATTTAGTTTACAAGCTTATTTGTCACTTAGTTTTTGAGCTTATTTGAGCTTATTTACAAGCTTATTTATTTGTGCATTTCTTGGCTTATTTGTAGTTCCAACAGTTTGAAAAAAGGGAAACATAGATCTATAATTTTAGCATCCAAGGACGATTCATTTTTTTGTTGGTTTCTCAAGAAGACAAAAGCCAAGGATGTACAGTTTGGAGTTTAGCACAAGGTTGAAGACAAGGAAGATAGTACGAACCGATCTACTCATTGTAGTAGGAACCGAACTACTTTGACAAACGATCTACTGCGACCTAGTGCAAACCGATCTACTTAAAAGCTTAGAGCAAACCGATCTGCTCAAAAGCCTAGCACAAACCAATCTATTGCAACATCTAGTACAAACCGATCTACTCCAAGCCAATGTCAACCGAACTACTGAGAAGTTAATAAGAACCGATCTACTTAAAATCAACAGGAACCGAACTACTCATAATCAATAGGAACTGAACTACTCACAAACAATAGGAACCGATCTACTTGTTTTAAGTAATTTTCAAGTTTTCGGTTTTGAGTGACGGTTCAGTACGTGGCTTATAACCTATACCATTGTGATCATGATCCTTTTTTGATCAACGTGGTATATTCACATTTCACCGATGATAACTGTACCATCCCGCGATATCAAATTTGCAATCGTTCCATTTTATAAAATTTAAAAACGAAAACGACGAGTGCATGGAGGGAAAGCATTTTTGTTATTAAATATATTTCAAAATTTACACTTTCAGTCCCTGGACTCCAAGACAAATTCATCTCTCGTCCTTTCCTTGTTAATTCACCCTTCAAGTTAATACTCCTTTGCACCGTTAGTCCTTACAAGTTATAAATCAACCGTTAGTCATCCAAAGTGAATTGTAATTGCACCGTTAGAACTTGTTTGTGTTTTTATCACCCGTTACTCATTTTAAGTTGAAAGTTTGTGCACCGTTTGTCGTTTTTAAGCCCATTAATCGTTACAAAAGCTCACGTACTTCAATTTCAACAACGATTTCACCAACAACAATTCTTAATTCATGGTTTTTTCTTGATTTAGTAAAATCCCTTAAAAGTCGATTCTTTTTACGGTTTAAGTCATAGATTTGTAAAATCCCATGAACGTTAATTGATTTCAATCCACAACAACAATCACTTTACCTACTTAAGATCCTATAAATCATTTTCACTTCACATCATGGTAAAATGGAAACGAAAGATACTTTATCTTCGTGTTCTAATTCGGAAGAACAACAAATGCAACAAATTCAAGACAAAGCAAAAGAAAGTTGCATGGTATCTTTTCGACGACTTCATTCACACCTCAAGCTTCTTTCAAACAACAACTTAAAAGGAACTCGAACCGAGTCTAGATTCAAACGTGCATTTGCGATACTCTTTGGTCAAGATGTAGAGACTTTCACAGGAACAATGTTCCTAAACATGGATCAACTAGAAAAGCAACTTGACAACAAAGAATTTCAAAAAATTAGATCCATGGCTTCTTTTAAAGTACTCGAGACACAGTTTCAGATGTTTATCAAGTCACAGATTTATTTGGATGATGAATATGTTGTAATGACACGCAACTACTTTCTACAATACACTCAACTCGAGATTCCAGAATTCTATGATACATTATTCAACTTATGGAATCTGTTAAGAAGTCAATTAATGAAAAAGCACAACATAAATGAGAGTATGACAGTTGGGTGAATGAAAGACAGATGCAGATAACAGAAGAAAAGGTTGATACGATTAAAGCATTAGAAGCTAGTTTGGTTGACACAGAAAGCCGTGGGACAGAATCAAAAGTGCAAGATATAAGCAGTAGATCAAGGAATCATGCACATGCTGATGATGCAGATATCAAACGCATATATGATGAAGAGCCAATGGCTAAGGTACAAACGACTACTGAAATCAATGTCTTTGCTATAGGACAACAGCATACTAAGCAACCTGAATTCAATAATGAAGGAGAGGTTGACCAGAATGCTGAACAATGTCATGACACATGTCCTTTGCCTGCTAAATTAACTGATAACCAGACAACTGAACTCTCAAATCAATCCCTCGAATCTGAAAATATTTGTCTCAAAAAGACCGTTGCCCAATTTCAAAAAGATTTTTTAAGAATGGAAGCACATTGTGTTAATCTTGAACTTAAATATCAAAATCAAGCTTTAAAAGAAGGGCAACATGGTCAATTTTCGAAAGTAAAAAGTAATGAAGCCAAGATTAAACATGACATAGATGTAATTGAAACAATAAACATCGAATTGGAACATAAAGTGGCTAAATTACTTAAGGAAAATGAGACTTTGAAAAGGCATTACAAAGAACTGTCTGATTCTATCAAGACAACGAGAGCTAAGACTATAGAACACACAACTTCTTTGATTGCTCAAAATGCTGAGTTCAAAGCTCAACTTCAGGAAAAAGGATTTGCAATTGCAGCATTAAAAAATGAGTTAAGAAAATTAACAGGAAATAGTGTGAATACTAAGTTTGCAAAATCATCAATCTTAGGGAAACCAGTTTTACAACCACATAGAAACCAATCAGTTGTTAGACAACCGACTGCGTTTAAGTCTGAGCGACCTAGAATTTCAAAACCACGGTTTGCCTCCCAAGTTGATGTGAATAATGATTTGTCAAAACCAGTCACTACACATTATTTGCCTAAGGGGAAAGAATCTGCTTGTGCAAAACCTCATCACATGATTGCACCTGGCTCATCTAGGTATAGCTCAAATGACATGGTTCATAATCACTACCTAGAGGAAGCTAAGAAAAAGACATAAAAAGCAGTAGGAATTCAAGACCTAGTGTGATGCCTTCTGCTAAATCACAAAGCACAGCTAATGGTAGCAAACCAAAACCTAGGAGCAATACTCAAACATCTAGGAATTGGCCTGTATGCAAGAATAGTTTTGTAACGACAAAGATTGTGCCCCTAGTAGAACACTCTAAGAATTCTAGAAATTTTTCTGACTCAAAACATTTTGTTTGCTCGACATGTCAGAAATGTGTCTTTAATGCAAATCATGATCATTGTGTAACAAAATTCCTGAATGAGGTCAACTCGCGTGCTAAGGTTCCATCCAATAAGACAACGAACAAAAACAAACCCGTAGAGCAAACAAGTTTTGCAACGAAACCAGAAAGACAGATCCAAAAAGGACATAGGTTTTCAATCAAAAAGACTTGCGTTGTGCATGAGAAAATAATGACTACTAGATCTTGTCTTAGGTGGAAACCGATGGGTAAAATTTTCAAGACAGATGGTCTTAGGTGGGTTCCTACTTGAAAGATATTCACATCTAGCACAACCAAGGTTGGCAGTGAACCCACAAATGGTTCAGATGAAGATATTACTAACCAATATGAATACGAACAAACTCTTGATGTTAGTGCAGGTACTCTTAACTTAAGTGCATGTACATCTTTCAATCCTAAAAAGGAAGGACTTAGAGTTTGGTTGCTGAAAAGATTGATATCTTAGAAACCAGGGCTTCAAGGAATTTTAATCTAATGAACAAGCAATGACTTCTGATCATAACAGTTCAGAATTTTGGAATTCACGACCACAACAATGAACCATCCAGTTCAAAGCTAGTTCCAAAAGTTGTTCCTCCAGCAGACAAGACAGCTAAATCATGACAAGAGTTGGAATTACTATTCCACCATCACATAACAATGTTGAGGTCAACATGTATATATTTTTTATAAAACCACATATAAAATATAAAATTTCAAAAATAAAATATAAAATCAGAACAACTGAAAATTTCCAAAAAGAATCTTCTCGACATGTCTCTTGGAATCGATAACATTTACGTGCCTAGAAATGTCGATTAACATTGACACGGGTGTGTAAATGAAGTTCGAGCAGGAGTTTCAAATGCTTTCAAAACATGTCATTTCTATTTTTTATTATGACTTGTAATCACTCTCAGATTGTAACTCGGACCCGAACGACAAAGGAGTGTATACGTTTCAGTGCGCTTATCCTTAGCGTTAGAAGAGAAGTCTTCTAACATTTGGTTTTTTCAAAAAGTTGAACACAACTTTTCAAGAATTTCTCACTAACGATTCATAATCTTTCAAAATTGTATGTTCAACCCTCTATCCATCATATAGTTTTACAAGACAATTCTTCTATGTTTGATGTCATTTTTAAAATGAGTCAATGTTTGAGGGGGGGTTTTTTGAAAAACAAAGTTTTAATGATTTTAGATACATCATAACATGACAATATTTATGTATTCAAAACATTATAAAAAGTCTTAATAACAACACAGTAATAATAATGACTACTCAATAGATTATATGTTATAAGATGATTTAGTGGTTGAGCATATTTTTTTAAGAATTCCTCAATTACAATTCATAATCTTTCAAAATTGTGTGCTCAACAATGATAACCCTTAATTTTATATTAATTTTATAACTTGGTATCATTTTTTTGGTGTCAAACATATGTAAAATTGAGGGGGAGCAAGTTAAAGTTCCATATAATTCATGCTAATAATATTTTTCCTACAGAATTTTCATGACAAATTTTAATCACAAGGTATTTCAAAAACTAAGTGAATTAGAATTTCAAATAAGGGGAGAAATGTAATTAAAATGTGATCTTGAAAATAATAAGTGATCTAATCGACTCAAATTGCTTTTAACTCTACGGAAAAAGGTTTTATGGTTTGATCTTATACCCAACAACCTATTAATTTTATGAACGATTCTGAAGTCATAAGGTGTTAGTTAGTAATTAGTCCAATACCAACTAGAACTGAAGGATCTACCAAGGACCCCACTTCCTTAGTTAAAATACGTCCTTAGGTAGATTGGATATGAATGAGTATAAGGGAATAATGCCCGACAAGATTAGCTAACACGAGAACAATCACAACAAGTTGTTAGTCATTACGTCTTGGTAAGCATTGAAGGTTGAAGAATGAAAAAAGAAATGTAAGAATAAAGGGTGAAAAGAACGAAGCCCTCCCTACACCTTAGAAAGAAACCGGGTCAATACATAATCTATCGGTTTTCACAATGATGATTTCTGATATTAAAGAATGACATCATTGACCTAGTGATGCAATACACAACCCTTCCCAGCCATTTGAGTTTCTCTCAACAGAAACTTGTCTAATTTGTCACGGATATACACACAACTTCTATTGACTTTCTCACTACGAGTTAGTTAATATTGAATAGGTGGCAGTCTGCTCCAGCCTTTGAGTACTAAAACCAAAATGCACTAATCGAGTCTAGAGCCAAGAGATCAATAAATAAATCTCATTAGGACACATTCCATGACAAACACTTGTTGAACACCAATAAGCTCACAAGCTGTTAACAAGAGTCCTACACATTATCCTTGTGATTTTGCCAGAACATCCAAGTGATACTAAAGTATTCACAGTAAAGATGGAAATCCTGCTTGAGCCAACATCAAACAAGCTCTTGGTAGGTAACTTGCGCGATTCTATATGAATCAAACTTGTGTCAACTGGAAAGAAACGATGGTGCGATTCTATGTGAATCAAAATTGTTCTAGTAAAATGAATTGACGGTTTAATCAGAAAGATAGTAACTATCTTATTCACTCTTACCGTGTTGTCTACTTTGAGATGCTCTGGTAACGAGAACGGCTAGTGCAGCTGCGAAACCCTGTCAAGAAGATTCATATGAATTATATCTGATCACAGGCAGTATTTATACTGATTAACGGGGAACCATGGTTATTGCAACCTTATTCGACGAAGTGACAAAGACACTCTCATCCATATCTGTTGATTATCACTAACCTAAACTTGCAGGTTATATGGTGGTGGCGGTATCCCACTCCAACTGAAGTCGGATTCATTACTGCATGCTCATGCTGAAACTACAAAGACATACTATAATCATCAAGATTTAAGTATCAAGAAAGCTCAAGTATTAAAGACAAAGACTTCCGCATACTCTGATATTAAAAATAACTCCTTAGAAACCAAGCTTTGAGGGATATTATTAGCAAGCTTTCAAGATGATGCAAAGTATGAGCATGTTGGTCAAGACACAAGATCGCAAGGTGGCAAAGACAATCAAGACTGAAGGATAAAGATTTAAAGATCTCGGATGTAAAGACGAAGTTAAAAGACAATGACAAAGGCTAAAGATCAAAGATCACAAAGCATGAAGGAACAAGCCTACAACAAGATAAAGACCAAGACAAAGACAAAGACAAAAGCTTAATGACAAAAGCAATCTCATTGATCTCATGAAGGAGTGTCACAATGAACTCACTTCAGGGGAGATTGTTAGCCTCAAAATATTAAGTCGAACAAGAAGTTCGTTCATTAGGAATATTAGGTCTCGGTCATTTATTATTTATATGTTGTAATAGGCTAAGTTACGAGTATCAGGCTCGTTAGCCAATCAAATATTATATGTGTATCGGGCCTAATCCCAAAGTAATCTCGAGCCCGACCCGATGGACAAAACCTATGGCCCAACAATGCCTTAAGAGGTTGGCCTAGTTAGATGTATAAATACCCCTCTCTTAGTGTGGAGAGGGTGTTGGTTCAATTGTATTTTTCTCACAAGTTTAATCAACCATTTTGTTTCTTTCTCAAAAATTCTCTCCTACATCTCTCTATAATTCTTCTTATTTTCTCTTCTTTTTTCTTGTTCATAATGGTGAAGTGAAAGTATATCTGGGTTCCTACACATAGGAAGCAATATTATTCTTCATACATGGCCACCATACATATATCTAGGGTCATAGTACGTCTTATCTGCTCTCGGATGTATCGTGTACCTCGATGCATAAGCCTTGTCCATAATTAATGTCCTTACACTTCCTACCAATGGAAACCAAATTCGATCAATAAAGTATAAACCACCATCTTCCTTCTTTTCCATTTGTTGATCCATGCCATGCAACATTTTTGTTGACGCGTTCTATGCCTTGGACATCTCACTCTGAGCAGCCAATATCTTGTCCTTAACAATTGACTGAATAGTCATGGACATTGCTCATACTCGTCTCGGTTTCACTCTCTCTTTCCTACTCAACGCATCAGCCACTATATTCGCCTTTCTTGGATGGTAGTGAATCTCACAGTCGTAGTCACTAAACAACTCAGTCCATCTTCTTTGGCGCATATTTAACTCCTTCTAGTCAAATATATGCTGTAGACTCTTGTGCTCTATGCAAATAACACTTTTCATCCCGTACAAATAATGTCTCCAAGTCTTAAGTGCAAAGACCACTGTTCCCAGCTCTAAATCATGGGTTGTATAGTTCTTCTCATGAATCTTCAGTTGTCAAGATGCATACACAATCACCTTGCCTCTTTGCATCAATACACATCTAAGTCCTTGGTTTGACACGTCACAGTAAACTAGAAAGTCTTCTGATCCATCAGGCAATGACAATATTGGTGCATTACACAAATTGTCCTTCAATGTCTAAAAAGCTTCCTCATGTTCCACTCCCCACTCGTACTTCTGATCCTTTTGTGTCAATGAAGTAAGGGGTTTAGCAATCTTAGAAAAATTCATGATGAAATGCCGATAGTAACCTGTCAATCCCAGAAATGATTGTATCTCAGATGGCGTCTTAGGTAATTTCTAATTATTCATTGCTTCTATATTACCAAAGTTCACGTGAATATCACTGATGTTAACTACGTATCCGAGAAAACATACTTCTTCTAGCTAGAATTCATACTTGGAAAACTTGGCAAACAACTTATCCTTCTTTAGCAGCTCTAAAACTAACTTCAAGTGTACCTCGTGATCCTCTTTAAACTTCGAGTAGATCAAGATATCATCGATAAACACAATGACAAACTTGTCTAAATATGGCTTGCACACCCGTTTACTTAAGTCCATGAAAACCGCTGGTGCATTGGTTAACCCAAAAGGCATAACCGTAAACTCAAAGTGTCCACATCGCGTCCTAAATACTGTCTTTGGAATTTCTTCTTTATGCAATCTCAGCTGATGAAAACCATATTGAAGATCTATCTTAGAGAAACAACGCGAGACTTGTAATTGGTTGAACAAGTCATTGATCCTGGGGAGATTCTTGGTGGTCAGCTAGTCCAACTCTCGATAGTCTATGCACATTTGAAATGAACCATCCTTCTTCTTGAACAACACAGGTGCTCCCCATGAAGAGTGACTTGGTTGAATAAAAGGTATATCAATGAGTTCTAAGGGTTATGAACTATCGAATAGGGTAGCAAACGAATATCGAATCAAAGGCTAGAAAACATATAAGGGATTTCACATATGCAAATAGATGTGGATCAAATGTCATAAGAATCCTTAAAAGAAAGGATAGAACATCTATACCGATAGGAAATGCAAACAAAAGAATCAACAAAGCGTACCAAGACAAAAGGAACACATATCGAATAACGATACATATCAAGATTGATAAATGAGAAAGATATAATTCTTATACCAATAATTCACTTTACTCAAAAGAACCAACTAAATATTGTTTTTATAAAAAAATCATTTTAAAACAATAAAGAAAGTCGTTTTAAATTAAAAAAATCATTTTAAATATAAATATCATCTTAAATATAATCTTTATTAAACTCATTTTAAACATGGTTTTCATAAAAAAAAATAAAGAGATAGTTATATAAAAGGTGTATCGCATCTTACCCATATAAATCACTTTAAACATAAATAAAATATATCAAAAACAAGCATATAAAAATATTATCATATCTTATTCGTGAAGATTATCTTAAACATAGTTTTAACAGTCAACCAATATCATATTGTTTTCAAAAAAATCTTTGTAAACGTAGTTTTCATAAAAATTAAGAGACAACCATATAAAAGCGCTTATCATAACGTATTTATAAAATGAATTAAAAAATAGTTTTCCCCAAACCTTATCAAGATATAATTCAAAAGGATTTTTATAGTTCGAACTTATCATAAAATATGTAACTCAAACAAAGGACATCATAATACCAAAAGGGATTGCGAAATACCGTAAGGATTCTAACGCAAATCTATTGTTTGAATGCGAAAGAAAGTACAAAGAACCATATAATCAGAATAACAATCAAACGAACACGTACATGTGAAATGCATGCAAGGACATTACGAACCAAATGAAAAATGTAAAGATTTATCCGCACTAAAAGAACAACCATAGCAAAGCATCGGTACTAACATGTCGTAAACATGTTACAAAAACCAAAGGATGTGAAAAACAAGAGAGTAAACATCCGCACTAATATGTTATGATCAATTAGTGCTTGAAGAAAAATTAGATAATCAACGCAAGAAAAGAACCTATGAAACGTACCAATATCCAAAGAAGAAGATCCGAACAACCAATATATATCAAGATGCTGAATGGGAAAGATAGATCATCCGTACCGACATGGTACAAACAAGGAATGCTAAGATGAGAGTTAGATATCCTGAACGTATAATTAAGCAAACGAACAGACCCAATAATCATAATAATAGTAATAACATGTATCCGTGGTATCCGCAAACATTAGATAGGAGGGAAACTTACCAACTATGCAACTATTCATAATACAACCGCACATAATACAACATCTTACACTATCACCTAACATACAAACACCGATCAACGCAATCATGGTCACAAGTCTACGCGTGTGATGCCTTTATAATTATGTTGGCCACCCATAATTATAATTGCATCCTTTCACATGCGTACTTACTTCCAAGACTACACATCTCAATGATAACGCACATATATGTACCTATACCACATTGCACTCTTACTTGACTCCACAAAACTATGCTCCATCAAAGCAATATTTATTTATATAAAGATTAAATTTAAAACGACAGAAAGAAAACAAAGGTCCCGAAGTGCCCAAAAATACGTAATATCCAAAAGAAATCATCGATAGCAACATGTCAAGGTGAAAGACGGGATAAACTTATGCTAGGATTCGCTTGGGTTTAACTTTGCTTTGGCAAGAGTCACCCAACTTCGCAGGTCCAGGCCTGCTACGAGCATCCGATAGGAGATCTGAGTCGGCCTCCTTCTCCGACTCTTCTAACTAACCTTCCTTTTTTGGTTCCTCGAGAGGCTCCTCCTCAATTGGCTCCTCTTGTTAATCTTCGGATATTGAGCAGCCCGTAGGTCGAAATAAAACTCAGAAAAAAGCAAGAAAACATAATGCCTAGATAGCTAAACACATAGATCTTATTATTCAGCTATATGAAGGACTCCTAGGTTATAATCTAGGTCAGACCACCTACTTCTCTATAACCTGGCTCTAATACCAATCTGTCACACCCTGCCAATGCGGAAATTGCAAGGCGTAACATGATAGGCATCCTCACAACACATTGATGTCACAATAGAGAATAACTAAAATGCATAATTACTAAATAAATCAAAATATCATGATGACACCTGACACAAGAGGGGACTTGTATCAAGGTTAATCAAAACACAACAATACATAGTCATAAAACACAAATCCAAAATAAACAAGTACCAAGTATGAAAGTATATTAAACATGGAAATGTAAATGAGAATTGTATGTCTTCAAATGCAAGGGATCTTAAAGTCTCACTAGCCAAGCAGTCTCAATATCTTAAGCTTCCCTACATTCACCTGAAAATGGATACTCAAGTGTCAACATTACGTTGGTGAGCGCGTAGGTTTAATAAAAAAACAAAGATAATAAGTTGTGAACATAAAATAAAAGTTGGACAATCATACGGTTAAGAGCATGCATCATGAATCTCAAACCATAACATACCAAATCATATCACAAATTAGGTAGGTGATGTGTTTCGAAAGCTTTAAATTTATAATGACTGAAAATACCGATTTATTAGACAAAAACACAAGGGTAAAAGTATAACCCATGTATGTAGTATCATCTTTTAGGTAAGACCAGGTCGTTCAACGGGATTGGTAAATCTAAGTAAAGTCGAGTTGTTTTATGAAAAGTTATCTTATAGACTGTCACGATCTAAAGATAAGGATGAAATTCAAGATATAAAACAATTTTTATTTGGGAGACAAGAGTAAATAAGAATAAACTTGGAAGATAACGGGTTCATGAATTTTAGATTAATCGATTGAGAAAATGCGTAGTTTACTTAAAAGATTGTCTATTTCTCATAATGAAAAATCCTTTCGGCCTTTATTTTTAATTATGAAAAATGCTTTAAGTTAGATTCGCGTTTTGGAAATAATAAATATAAACTTGCTCAACCAAGTTTGTTAGACATGAAGTTGAGCATTAAACCTTTTTATTCTTGGGTTAATGATCATTTAACTCACGAGGCTAAGATCGCGTTGTTCATAGACAAACAACTAGAAACCAAGCACAAAGTCGGAGTCTTTCGACCTATATCCGGACTAAGTGGTAATAAAATGATGATTAAGGATCCAAGTATAAAAATATCAAGTTTATATTTGTTAACTCCAAAAAGTCATTAGTTTATCTAAGTTTGATCCGTAATACCCTCATGATTCCCAAATAAACATGATAGACTACTCCATAATCATAGAAACAAAACACATAACAAGCATAATAGATTCAAAAAAACATTATCTTTAATAAGGATAACGTGTTTATACCGATTCCACAAGCAAATTATATGATTCTTACAAGAACTTTCTTCGAATGAAACAATAGAAACCCGGAATTTCAACTAATAACACTTCTTCCACAGCTTCTTTGAGATCAAAAGTAACTTTTTTGAATGATTATACTCATGGAAATGATGAAGATCAAGGTAGTTCTTCAACAATTCCTACTAGAACTTCCTTATAACTTTCCTAATACTTTTCCTACCTAAAGATGTGATAGATTGAAGTAGAATAGGATGATTTGATCCCTAAATTCGTGCCCTTTATATAGCCCTAGATGGTGCTTTAGTTGTGGGAAGGAAGCAAACCAAGGGTTGCCTAATTATTATAATCATTATGATTTTAGAGTAACTGCAGGAGAAGTGCGCCGCACAAATTAAGTTGTGTGTCGTACTTGGCGTGTGAATTAAATTGCATTAACCCGCTTTGAAGTACGCCGCACTTTGGCTCTTTTTCATTAACTCTTCACTTCTAGATCCTTCTATTGATGACCATTAGTGTATTTTAACAGAATATCTTTGCACTTTTAGTCCTTTTCGTCATTCATGGTCCTGAAACAATTATTATACCAACAAACAACCAAACATGCAATATTTCATGTGTTAACATATATATTTCACATATTTTCAAGGGATATTTTATGTATATTTGGAGCGTTATTAAATCTCCCCATACTTAGCTTATTGCTTGCCCTCAAGCAATCAAAGCAAAATCATTTCGTTTAATAAAATAAAATTAATGATCACAAGCATAAGATTAACGCACAAGCAACTCACAAATTTTATAGTAGATTATTTTACACTCGCTCAATTATGTTCTTTCTCACACTCGCTCAATTTAGTAAAATAAGTAGTAAACGAAAGTCATTCATACGCATAGTCATGAAATGTTCAAATTACCATAGGCTTGTACAGGAAACTAAACTTCACTGACATGGCGTAAGCACCAAACATAAACATCAAAAGAGGTAATTTATTTAGTTATATTATTGTTTATTATTTGTTGAAAAGGTTTATAATAAAATCATAATCAACCTTATCCGTAATGTAACAGACTATACATTCACTTCATCATTTTTTTATATTCAGAAATTGGCTTTTTTTATTTTTTTTATTTCACTCTAACTTGGGGGGCAACTTGCTTTCCCCCCATACTTAGGATAAGCACACTACTTCAAACGAACTTAGAAGTTTGCAACCTTTGCACTTCATTATAATAGTGATACCAGCATTTACGCGATTCAATTCGTACGAATAAAATTTCAAATAAATTAATTAAAAATCTTTTTGAACAAAATTATTGTTTACTTATATTTATATTACCTCTTAAGCAGTAAAATGTTTAGAACACGCGAACGTGTTCCTACTGCGGTCTCATATAGATTTCAAGAACAAGTTCTAGAATTAACAAATCACCGGCACACTCATATAATTTTAAATCGATACGATTGCTCCAGAAAAGACGACAAACTACAAATACATAGCCATAACGACGGATGAGACACTTGCAATTTCATTCAAACCTTAACTCGAGAAAGCTAAAGATAAAATCATCTTAGGTATCAAAGATGGATACCCGAATTCTTAAGATCTAATCCTCATAATTTTCGTGGGTGGTATAAATATGCTAGTAATGTTATCAATATAGAGTCAGATTTCTTGTATGTGATCACTAAAATGTTATTTTTAAAAAAATTTCAACCCCTTTTATTTAAAAGTCATTTACTTTTCCAGTTTATCTCCCCCATACTTAATATGAGCATTGTCCCTAATGTGAAATATTATAGAGAAAGATAAAATAGGAAAGTGAAATAATACTTCCCTATTTATGATGGATTTCCTGAATCTTTGCTTCACTTCATTTTCGTCACGCGCCCTTCTTTTTTTCTTTCTTTTCCTGTCACAAATATAAATACTGCATAACACACACAAATAATAATATTCCTAATTGTTTAATAGTAGAAAAGTATGATAATATTATTTTAAATGCCAACAGAGGCATTTTACACACAATAGTAATAATAATAATAATAATAATATTGTTTTTAGGGAAATTGTTTTTAAAACATACGTGACCCAAAACATGCGGTCACACAACCAACTTGTGTCATCTCGACACTACTCGTCATCATTATTCGGCTGCTGCTGCTGTTGCTGCGGTGGGTACTGCTGATAATACTGGTCATACTGCTGCTGATCATAACCAGGTGGGTTGTAAGCTCCCTGCAGTGGAACACTGTAGACCCCAGCCATGTGCTCGAATACCCCAGCATATCTATCCCATTGATAAGACTGCCTAAAAGCCATCCTCTCGATCGCTCCTTGTCGTATCTTCGTGTTACCCATCCTTTCATACAAGTCATGCATCGATGCTTTCGGGGGTTTAGGAATAGCAACTCTTGATACATCTGGTTGTGGAGCCTTAGAAATCAGCCTACCCTTAGAGTCGATCAACTCCCTAAGTGTAGTAGTATCCAAATCTCTACAATAAATCGAAGCACTCAAACTCCTTATCACCTCATCACTCAACAACCTTGCTTTCCTAGCAATGCTCGTGATAAACTATCCACAGCAAATCATACTCTCTCTCTCTCTCTCTCTCTCTCTCTCTATGAGTACCAGCTTCTTTTCTCTTTATCCACCTCGTAATCAACCAAGCAACATTCGCATACCTGTTTTGGTGTCTAGCATCAAACATACTTAATAACCACAAATCATTTTTCTATATCTTGTCATACCTAGTTGTCCTTTGACACAAGCCATAAGTGATCATTTTGTGTAACACCCTCAAAACTGGGTTCCTGATAGTAGCAGCGTGACTCCTAGATAAACTCAAGTTTTCCTCTCGACTGATGCTCAACCAATACTCTTAAGCGTTGAAATGATCATCACTACGCTAACCTCCTTGAAAGTACACATCAAAACCTTCCTCATCAAGCTCCTCATAATGATATAGTCATAATCTTTGAGCAAATTCTAGCAAGGTCAAACTGTGAGCACGGCCACTAAGTCTAAAATTGATAATCTTCTTGGTTTTCAACTCATCATCAGTACAAACTTCATCAAATTCATAGGTTGAATAGAACACGTGGCAAAGCTCTGAATAAATTGGTTCATTAATGTTAAAAGCTCTAATCCACGCCACAGAAGTGAATATTTCTTCATTAGTTCCAGCCTCACACAAATTTATCCTTAACATTCCATCGACTTCTTCACCACACCCCATTCTATTTAATATATCCCAATTCACGACACACGGTGAGTAGATATGCCTAGGGAGTAAGTGGGCTAATTTGGTATGATACCTTGACTTTGCATCTCTACTGCAACCTTCCCATTGCAAGAATTCATGATGAACTTGTAGGAGCAATACCTCCTCCACGGTTTTGTATTGTCTAGAGCATTTGGGTTTTGATGATCCGGCTTCATCATCGTATGTTCCCATAGTCTACACATCAAAAATAATTGACAATAATGTATATAGTGATGTTAGAAAACAATTAGCATCAATGGGTGGGTTTTCGATAGGTTTTTAAAGGTTTTGTGAGCTTCTGGTCTTATAAGTGCGATGCACTTCATAGAAGTGCGGCGTACTTCCTAGAAAAACGGCTAAGTGCGTCGATTTTCTATTAAAACCAGTGTACTTTCTGGGCAGGATAAAAAAATTTGAATTTTCTTATGATTTTCAATAAAGTATTTTTAAAAATAAATACATATTCATGAATAGTACTTTTTAGATTTATAACAATTTCATCATACATTTGATTAACAAATCTTAAATAGCATAATTCTATGGGTTAATTATACATAATAGGCATGGATTTCAATTTCCCCCAATCTAATTATAAACAACCCTAATGAACAAGAAATGAAATAAAATGACAAGAAATAAGTTAAAGGATAAAATTAACATACCTTAGGCATGATTAAATACTTAATGGGTTGATGTTTTGAAACTTTTCTCCTATTTTTATGCCCAACCTGGCGGTTTCTTTTTGGTGTGTGAGTTTTTATAAAGTGTTAAATCTTGTTTTATAAGTTTTTATATGAAACCGCTACAAAGTGCGGCGCACTTCATAGAAGTGTGGCGTACTTTTCCTTTCTATATATATATATATATGTGTGTGTGTGTGTGTATATATATATGTGTGTGTATGTGTGTGTGTGTGTGTGTGTGTATATATTTTTTATCAGTTTTTTAATATAAATCCAAACTTATCTTGTACGATTTATAACTTAAATACAATTATAATTGTTAACAAATTTTTTTATTTCAATCCATCATACTGACGTTAATATTAACATTTATTCGGACTAATGTCCGTACATCAATGTAATCCATTATGGATTTATACAATTGATTTTATTTGACTCAACATTAAAAGGTAAAAAACGAGAGTATATAGATACTCCATAATTCTTGAAACCAGTTGGGTGACATGATGTCACATGATGTCACTCAACTTGTGGTACTTTCCTAATTTTCTGGTTGTCTTCTTTGTTACGAAACCTTGGTCATAAATATTTCCATACGGATAGGTCAATATGATCTCGGCTAACACTATCCATCACTATCCTCTTTTCTGTTAAACATCCAGTGTAATCGGGTTTCCACTCAACATGTTGCAATGCGACAGGCAACATTCCAAGAAAACTGACTACTTTCTTCTAGACACAGATCTTTTTGTACGGATTCAACACTTCATGTAAAGCTAGAGATCGGTCCAACAGATCGCTACAGTTTAAGTACCTAGCAGGTTTTAGTCTGTATATCGGTGCTCTAAATTTGTTTCTTTAAATCACATAATCTTCTTTATCATCACTGTCGCTTTTTGCAGTGTCCAAGCTTGTCTTGGCTGCATGAAATGTTTGATGACAGATTCCATCAAAAGTGGACGTGATCTTGTCTATCGTGTTTAGTATGCTACCACAAGTGTACAAAAATCCTCTTCCTACTAGTATCGTTGTGTCTCTATCAATTGGAATGTTCAGGATGAGAAATTTTGCTATGATGGTGGTTACACCCACCTGGCACAGAACATCTCTCAGAAGCCCCATAGGCTCTGCCTTCGAATGGTTCAACATCATGATCCCCTTCTTTACATTCTGTATTTCCTCTTTGTCTAGCTCTTTGTAGACACGGTATGGCATTACATTGATATCCAAGCCAGTGTTGGCCAATGCATTAAGGTTGATCTTACCCTCTAGTCGAATCAGAATCACAAATGCTTCAGGATCCTCCTTTTCTATTAATGCTTCCTCTTTGACTTTTATTATGGCTTCTTCCTCCTCCTCTTTGTTCCCCCCCATTTTCCAATACTAGCTTCATCTTGTCCAAAACAAATCCCTTAATACTTCGTATACTTGTCACGTAGGCCATATCCTCATTAACAGGTGCAAATCTATCCCTCTTCTAAGTAGAAAGTGTCTTCCACAATACTGGATAGCCAACGCTTCTCTTCCAGCTCCTCACTATGACCACTATCTGAGTTTTCCAGTAGACATTGAGGGTCCCATATTAGAATAGGTCAATTTGTAGTTCTCTAACTGCTTCCTTTTATTCCTAATATTCTTCCCCATCTTACACACGAACTGCAGAACATCAACTCCTTCAATGTCTGGGATATCCCTAAAGTCAAAATCGTCTAACAAAAGATCCCAGTCATCACCAATCTTTTCTTTTTCCACAGCACTATCCAAGAATGGATCGAGTTCGGGGTATACTATAATAGTTTCATTCCCAAAGTCAGCAATTGCCTTGGTTTGACACAATAATGATCTTCCAAAAACCACCCCTGGTTCAACATCATCCTCTTCCGGATTGAGTATAAACTTCACAAAATAAATCTCTCCTCTCAACACTATGATCAATTCCTTCTTAACCACTTTATATCCACTTTTCACCTGATGATCCAGACATAATTTCACTGCAAACTCATTTGAGATCATGTTTTCTTCTTGATGTGATGTAGTGTAGGGTCAATTTATTGATTACCAAGTTTTAAATTTATGTTTAGCCGACTTATCCTAAAACAACACTTTAACAGGCAGTGTACCCGATCGGGTGGAGTTTCGTGGTAAGTATAGTGTCGAACACTAAGAACAGGGTTGTTAACTTTATATTCTATCAGTAATTTAGTTAATCTAATTAATCTAGTTAATTCTAATTACTTGTTAAACCTATGCTAAACCTAGTTATAATGATAGTAGGGGGTTTTCAGCCTAAGAGACTGGCATATGTTTTGTAACAATAATCAATTCAAAACACAATAAGCATGCAAGAAGACAATCAGAAGATAAAAGAGTGGTACAAGCCAAATGATAGAAAACTTTATTAGCCATATCAAATCTGATTAAATGCTAGTTTGTTTGTTTAGTGCAATGATTAATTATCTTGAAGCGACATATCATTCTTAAGACATAGGCGGGACATTATCCTAAGACCTAGGCACGTTGAATCCTGTCACAATTAACACATCCGCATAAGGTATCTTTTTAGTTTAATTATAATCTATCTAGGGATTAAAGAAATGGTGATCTTTTTAAACCCTAGCCCATCAGGACTTTACCCACTTGCTGCTTGACGGTATTTTATATACTGGTAGTTCACTGTTCAAGTCTTTACCAATTAATTAAGAACATACTTGTTGAAGCATATGGGTCACCTGCCGGTTCAACTAAGCTCATAATTTAGAGGCAAATATAGAACATTATTTGTGATCCTATTGGTCCAGTAATACAAAACACGATATGGAGAGCTATCCCACTATCTAGATCACTTGGTCAGTATCACTAAACCCAGTTGAATGATAGGTCGCATATTCAAACACGTAGACAAGTATTAGGTGATAAACATAATTAAACAATCAACGATAAATTAAGCAATCAGATTAAAACAAACCAAACATTAAATCTTCATTAAGATGGCTAATACCCGAGGGTATTATCCCATAACCATTATAATTATACAAGCGTGATAAATTAACCAAGGTAAACTAAACGTTTTACCGAACGATACTAAAAATTAAATGATTATAAGAGTATAGGAATTACACGGTGTCTTCTATGGAATCGTGATCGATGCTTGACCTTGTCTGCTCTTCTTCACTTCAGAAAATCGACTTTTATGTGTATGGTATAGAGAATATGATTTTGCACCCCGAAAACTCGTTTTTGAGTCTTCTATTTATAGTCCTTAAAAATTGATGGATACGCCGTATTGAATGAGGTCAATACGGCGTATAGGGGTAATTTCCTTGGAGTGCGGGCTACGTTCACAATCAATCAGATTTATCTTTCCTTCTTTATATTTATTACAGGATCTTTGAATGTTTATCTGTAACACCCCCAAATTGGGTCGCAGCAGAATAAGGATATCCGAGGCGTGTTACTTCTCAGATCAATAACACAAGATATATATTTGAAGTCTAGGCGCTATGAACGCCGTATCTTCCTTGCGGATACGGCGTGTGTATCAGAAATAAGTTATTATATTCAAAATCACCGTTTAAGCTCAAAATGTCCCTTTTAGCTGTCTTTAACAAAACCCTCCTTAATAAACAGAAATTGACAACTTTAAGCAATTTAGTAACAATCTTGCCAATAATTATATAAGGTGGGTAATTTATTCGGGATCCATTATGGGTATTAAAATTAGGTAACGTTGATTTGATGTCATCATCACTTTATAGTCTCATTTTATCCCACGTAAATACCCATTTTAAATAACAATTAAAAGAAATGCTACTTAAAATCGTTATATTAGACGAATTTGTAGTAATTATGGAGTACTCTGTGAAGAAATGAAGAAATGTGAAGAAACGAAGAAATTTGAAGAATACTGTTCTGACATCCAATACGTTGTATCCATCAAGGAAGATACGGTGTATATGTGCCTGCACTTCATAAGAAACCACGAAGAACAAAGTCCAATACGCCGTATCCAGAAGAACTCTATGCGCCGTATTTATGATATAGTAATGATATATTCTGGAAGATATTAAACGTGGTCCATACTCTAAGAAACTTCCAATGCACCGTATTGACTTCAACCAATATGGCGTATCGACCAAATTCCAGACAATATAAAAGAATCCTAGAAACGAGTTTTAGGTGTGCAGAATCATATTGTGAAACCCTAAACCACAAAAGTCGATTTTCAGTAGACAAGAAGAACATAAGAGGTCAATTCCACAGGAAACACCTTCTAATCTTATATACTCTAGTAATCGTTCAATTGTTGGTATTAGTCGTTTAACTCGGTTAGTTTACCTTGGTTGAATTATTATTCATGTATTGATTACAATGATTAAGGGCTAATACACTAGGGTATTAGCCATGATTATGAAGATTTAAATGTTTGGGTGTTGTTTATATCGACTTCTAAATTTATCACGGTTTATATGTTGTTTTATGTTTATTCATTATACTTGTTATACATGACTTGGTATCGACTATCATTTTCAGCTGGACCTAGTGATACCGACCAAGTTAGCTAGATGCCGGGACGGCTTTCCATTTAGTGATTGATATATCTATAACAATAGGGTCATAAATAATGCTGTATCTTTACCTTTGGTTTATGTGAACAAGTTAGACTAGCAGGTGACCTGGGATCAACAAATAACATACGGATTCCTTTGGTAAAGACTTGGACAATGAACTACTAGAATATTAAAATTCCATTAAAGCGTAAGTGGTAAAGTCTCTGAGCTAGGGTTTAATAAGATCACCAGATATTAATCTCCTTAAGATAGATTATAACAACTAGTAGGATTGTGTTGTAAGCCTCAAGTTAGTGATGTCGAACAAGAAGTTCGCTCACTCTACGATGAGCATCGGCTTTAATTAGTTAATGTTGTAGATAGGTATAATATCGAGAATCGGTGCTCGATAGATAAACTAATATTGTTATATGTGTTCGGGTTAATCCCAAGCAAAACCCGAGCCCGGGTCCTAGTTAAATATCCCGCGCGTACCTTTAACGTGACGGGGTATATAAGCTTTTTCTTCTTTAGAAAAAGTAAGTTGTTCATTTCTAAAAGAAATCATTTTCTCTTTTCTCTCTTCTCAATCCTCCCTGACCTCTTTCTCACTCTAAACACTCAATCTTTACTTCTCATTTCTAGGTCCGATTTCGTGATCTATTGTATGTAATGAAGTTGTTTACGGAGTCCCAACAATGCATCAGAGCAAAGGGTGGATTTGTGATTGATTTGTGTGGTAAAACTAGCTCAAATTCGTGGCTTATATTGTGACAAAAATACCCACTGCTCAAATATTTTTTTTTGTTAAAGGTTATTGATTAATCTTGATCTTGCACATGTTCTATAAGCCACATCAAAAGGTAAGAGTGCTTCAAAATTTTCATTGTTAACCAAGCTCTGTCAGCTTGCGAATATAAGCTTTAAAAGGTAGAGTGTTTCTTAGTGGAGAGTTGCCTATTTCGGAGACGATCCCACAAAGATATACATGTAATTGTGTTATAAATCTTCTTAAGACATTAGTAAATATGCATATTTCATCAGCTTATTATCGTGCAAAAATGCTTAATTGGTTGAATATGCTAAATCCGTCCTTGTGTTCTTGGTGGAGAGTTGCTTAAATAATTAATATCTACCTTGCTCAGGCGGTTTGACTAGCCTAGGGACAAGATCCACGATTTAAGGAAATAGTCAACGGCGGTTTGTTGACCAAAACAGCGAGTTGACCAAAACAGCGAGTAGACCAAAACAGCGAGTTGACCAAAACAACGAGTTGACTAAAACAGCGAGTTGCTAACGGCGAGTTGCTAAAACAGCGAGTTGCTAACAGCGAGTTGCTAACGGCGAGTTGCTAACGGCGAGTTGCTAAAACGGCCGATGTTGCTAACTGGCGAGGATGCTAACTTCGGAGTAGCTAATTGGGATTTGCTAACGGCGAGGTTGGAAACTGGCGGAGTTGCTAACTGCGATTGCTAAACGGCGAGTTATCAAACAGCGAGTTAACTAATTGGCAGCGGTTTACTAAGAATTTTTTTTGTGAAGAAAAGGGTTTCAGTAAAACAGCCATAACTTTTGATCCGTAAGTCCTTTCAGATGCCGTGACCTCTCAAATTCGACAGAGAAAAACAGACGGATCACGCAATTTCCACCCTTTAGCTAGGTTAAGGCTTCCAAGGCCCAAAACACTCGTTTGCTCGTTTACTATGATTTATTGACATTTTTCAGTTTTTTGGAATTTGTGTTAGACTTGTTTTTGTTCTAGCTCACGGCCCATCTGTATTTTTAGGCCCGTTTCAGTTTGGTGAGCCTATTTAAACAAACAGCTTTAACCCTAGCCAGAAAATTATCTGTTTTTAGACAATTAAATCATTGGCCGCTGATTCCGAATCAAATCATTCACGGTTTTCTATTGATTTTGTAAAATCCCGTTAAATTTTTATCGGTTCTAATCATAGACTTGTAAAATCCCGTGAACGTCTATTGTATTCAAAACCACAACATCAATCACATCATATCCACTTAAGATCCAACAAAATTTTCACACTTCATAATTCACGATAAAATGGGAACAAAGGTTACTTCATCTTCGGGTTCAGTTTTAGAGGAACCAGAGATACAGAAACTGCAGATGCAAGCAAAGAATTTAAAAGAAAACTCCTTGAACAAATTGAATGCACTCAAGACAACAATTCAACATCTCTCGAGCTCTAACCACTCAATGTACTACGAGTTTAGAGAAGCTTTTCACCGACTCTTTGATGCGAATGAAGGACTTTTCAGGTCTGTGCTATCTCGAAACATGCAGAATTTAGAAATGCAATTCAGCAATGAAACACTTCACGAGAAGGATTCCAATTCTGAATTACGTGCGATCAAAGGGCAGTTTGAACATTTCATACATTCAAAGATGTTCGAGCTTTCCAAGTATAATACAAATGCTCGGGAAATATTACAAGATTTCAATGCATACACTACCATGGAAGCTCGAACCTTCAAGGAAACAATAATTCAAAACATGGACTCCATTGCACAATATATGGTTGAAAGAGCAAGTCATGAGCAAGAGCTTAAGATTACGTTGAAAAGGTTGAATGAAAGTCAGGTACAGATTCAAGAGTGCACGGTTTAAAAGGTTCAATCATCGGTTACAAGTTCAGGAGATGAAACAAGCAGTGGGATTGTATTAGATGAAGAGATTGAAAAGAAGGAATTGGAAGCACATTATGGTTTCATGGCAAAAATTCAGGGAGTCTTACCTGCAGAATCAAGTTCTACTGATACGCCATTGAAACAGGTACAAAACAATGATGAAAATAATGTGTTTGCCAATGAAAGACAACATTCTAAGAAAAATGCTGTAGAATGTACTGATGAGCGTGCTGCGCTTGCTAATTTAATTGCAAATTTAACTCTTGACACTGAGGAAAACAAAACAATTTTAAAGCAATTAAAGAAAGCAAACGCATCATTGACTCAAGAATTGGAAAAGTGCAAAACTAACCTTGATGAAACCAATAGTGCTCTGGGGGAGGCTATTAGTTGTCGGGATAGTTGTCTGATTGCACTTCAGAACAAACAGAATGAGTTTGAGAAGTACAAAGCCTTTAATGACCGGACGATTGATTATGACAACAACCTTCGAACTTCTTCAAACTCCAGGAACAAGACTGAAGATACTACACCAAGGTATAACAACGACAATCAGTCAGGGCAGTTTGGAAATCAAAGGACGATAACAGTTGCTGGGGCTAGGGAAACAGTAGGCAGTCCGGTAGTGCAACAAAATGGGATACAGTGCTTTAACTGCAAGGGATTTGGACACTATGCCAGGGAATGCAGGAAGCCAAAGCGGGTTAAAGACTACGCGTATCACAAGGAGAATATGATGATGTGGCAAACAAGCTGAAACAAGGTGTTCTCTGCAGAGCTGGCAAGCTGATTGGCCAGAGACACGGATGAAGAGATTGATAACAGGAAATGGAAGCCACATACAAGCTAACATGGCAAAGATTCAGGAGGTCCTCACCTGAAGAATCCAGTTCTACTGGTCAGCCATTGGAACAGGTACAAAATCATGATGAAAGTAATGTGTATGACAATGTGAGACGACATTCTGAGCAACCTGAATCCATTAACGACACATATGTTTTGGAGAAGGATGATAGCAATGTCACTTCTGATTCATCAAATATATGTACTAATGATAATCAGGCTGATCAAAATGTTGTAGAATGTGTTAATGAGCGTGATGCGCTTGCTAATTTAATTGCTAATTTAACTCTGGATACGGAGGAAAACAAAACGATTTTAAAGCAATTAAAGAAAGCAAACGCATCAGTGACTCAAGAATTTATGAAAATTGCAAAACTAACCTGATGAAAACCAATAGTGCGCTAAGACAGGCTATTAAGGTTGTCGGATGTTGTCTGAATGCACGTCAGAACAAACAGAATGAGTTTGAGAAGTAACAAGCCTTAATGACCGGACGATTGATGAAGAGAATTCTTCAAACAAAGTTAAATGAAACTTCAAAGACTAATAGCCTTAAAAGACATGAAAATTAAAGAAGGTTTAAAGACAAAAGCCTATGAATATTCATTTCTTATCATGAAACAGCACATGAATTAGTCAAAAGGAGTCTTTTAACTCAAGTTCACAAACAGGAAGTTATCTCAAAAGAACACAAAGGTCATTCGGATTTAAAGGTTAAGGAAGATAAATGATATTGACAAATGATTGAAATTGGACAAACAATAAAAGTTTTTGAATTGAAATTGTTTATACTCGTCAATCAGTCAATTCAGACCAAATCATATGTTAGCAGCACCCAAATGCTCGAATATAATGGTAGACCAACCTTTGCTAAACCATAGTAATACCTCAATAAAGCTTCAATCTTATAAGCCGATGTTGTATGAATCCCATATGATACTACTGATCCGGCAAAACAGATTTGCCCTTACAGGGAAGGGAACCATGACCTCTGATAAAGTGATAGAACAAAATTGACATAAAATTATGTTAAACCTATGATTACACTAATCAGAATAGTCTTTATGAAATATTTTAAAGACCCTCACCTGGAGTATCTTTATCAGTTGAACGCACAAAAAAAGTTAGGAAGACAATGTGGAGAAACCGATGTTAGAACAAAACCAAACAAATGCTAAAAACGTTGCCTTTCTATCTACCCGTTCAAAATCCATAAGTAAAATAGACAATTTTTTTAACGAAATGAGAGGGGGGGGAGGGGAGGTGGTAATTGGAGGAGAGGGTGAGTATGCATTTAACTCAATCATTAGGGAATTTGGTTGATCAAACTTGGTTTAAACATACTAGTGATTATTTTCGGGTGCCAACTGCTCATGATATGGAACTTTTGATAAAAACCTTACTCATGCCTCTTTTCAATAAAGTCACAAAATGACAGTTTTCGTTTGAACACCGGACCTTAAAACAGAAATGCATGAAGATTTTGCGTACGTTTAACTCTCTTGAAAACGATGTTGACGAATTGATCCTGAAAAGGCTGATTTTTTATCAAATATGTATAACTACTTATCGAAGAGTGTGTGTCTAAAGATGTTACATGTCATATTTGCATTCTTCGCTCTGTCCTGATTTAAATGCTATCGAACTTACAATACTGTAACTTCATAAAGTCAAAGTATGTGAATGCTTGCACAAAAGCTTCCGAAACAAACTGAATCTGTAAGAAACTAAGTTCATAATACGCTTTTTAAAGATTTTGCTAAACTTGAAAAACACTAACTCGATATCACTTGAACATCCTTTACAAAGCCCCAAAAATTTTTTTTTTATTATAAAGAACAGATGACAAACAACACCAGTTTGCAAAGAAAATGCTTCAATGATTTCGACAAGAACGTGAACAATATCAATTAAATACAAGATATAAAAGCTCAAATTGCAAGACAAGAACATGGTCGGATAATGAGTTAAAGAAACTCATTCTGGTAACAAAAGGAAAGTCTGTGGAAACTCCAGTTTTGATAAACCATCTGTATGTTCGACAACCCAATGCACAACGATTCCCAAAACTCATCAGTTTTAGGAAAACCCACTCCGTTTTCAAATTTCTCCTGAAATGAGAAGTTTTCAAACGAATCAGTCGTTAACACAAACTAAAGCGTCGGATGGTTTGTTTAAACCAGTCACTTCACCAACATAATTGCCACATAATAAGAAACCAAGCATGGACGAAAAACACAAAAGTGCTTAAATCAGGAACGAATAGAAATTGCTCACCATAACACAAACAAGAACACCACAGTTTCCTCATGCTTCTAGGAATACTAATCCTCACATGTCTAAATCTTCAGGAGTAATTCACACTACTAGTGTTAGCAGACCACAGCTTAAGTGCTATCAAGTTAAAGATAAGGTCGTGCCAAACATTAGTCAAGTGAATTCAAAAGAAGGAAGTAGAAGACCACATAGGATTTCTAGTATTTCTAAGAAAACAAAGTCTGTAACTGCGTTAATGACAAGTTCCAAATTCCAGAACCTTCAAATGTGAAGCTGTTTTGTGCTGCTGAATGTGGAAAATGTGGGTGTTTAATTCTAATCAATGAAGCCTTGTGTTTCTAGATACTTGAATGACTGAACACTAGAACTAAGAAGCACTAATGTAGTGCCTATTTATGCTAGTCAACACCAAGAGAAAAGCGAACAAAATCTGTTGCAAACACCCCATAAGAAAAAACAGTTGCAATCATAAAAAAAAAAAAAAATACAACTATTCAGAATCAAAGTTACTATAAAGAGTTTTGTATGAGAATTACAAAATCAGGAATGGAAATGGTGGATAGCTAAGAGTGTCCCATTAGGTTATAACATGGACCACAAAATCACTCTAGACCAAAAAAGAAATGATGCCTAAAATCATGAAAAATGATGTATCATCAAATATTAGTCCCACTATAAGACATTGTCCTAGGATTACTAATGTTTTGAAAAGATATCAAACTCCATAGGATCCAACTTGTCCAATGTTCCATCGTCTCTAATTCTCCTTGCAGATTGTAAACAACTCATCCGATTCATGTTGACTCTGGATGCACAAAGCACATGAACGCAATCTCAACTGTTGTTTAATTTTATGATAAATATTTCTGGAGTACAGATTCCGTTTTGGAAATGATCATTTTTGCTCACAATTCTTGGTTTTAATGTAGATCTGATTCAATGGAATGTCACGATCAAACGGGTTTACTACGTCGAAAGGCCTCAATCATAATCTTTTTTTCTCTTCCCACCCCCTTTCCTCCCCCCCCCTCGCCCACCCTCAGTTGGTCAATTCTGTGATGCGGATTTGGAGGTTGCTTTCAGGAAATCTACTTGTTTTGTGAGAGATCTTCAGGGAAACGATTTACTAACTGGTAATCGTGGATCCGATCTCTACACAATATCTCTTCAAGAAACAACTTCATCAACTCCAAATCTTGGTTCATGGCTAAAGCTTCACCAACTCAAGCCATGGTTATGGCATCGAATACTCTCAACTTAACTTCGATTACATCACCTAACTATCAAAGAAAGATATATTGTGACATAAAGGCTTACCAAAGTTGAAATATGTCAAAGATCAACTGTGTTCATCTTGTGAAATGAGGTAAAGCAAAAAGAAGCTCGTTAAGTCAAAAGCTGTTCCAAGTTCCAAAGGAAGGCTGAATTGGCTTCACATGGACTTGTGTGGTTCCAATGCGGGTTCAAGCAAAATGGGAAGAAATATAATTCTTGGACTTTGTTGATGACTATTCAAGATACACTTGGACTCTTTTTCTACGATCCAAGGATGAAACACCAGAATTTCTCAAGACTTTCTCCACCTATGATTCCAACGCAATCTCAGCTCAAGTTATTACGTCCGTACGACAGAGCACAAAGTTCTTGAACAAGACACTCCATGCTTATTTTCCAAGAAAGAAGGCATTGAAACATCAACTTCTACTCCTCGAACCGAACCGAACGGCGTTGTCGAGAAAGACTGAACCGCCTCTTGTAGAGGCTAGCTCAGAAACAATGCCTCTCACTTCTAAGCTTCCATTATCATTTGGGCTGAAGCATTAGCAACCCGCATGCAATATATACTCAGAACAGATCAATCGATATATCGACTCATGGATAAGACGGCGTATCACATCATTAATGACAGGAAAACCTTTAATAAAACATCTTCGCATCTTTGGTTGCATTTGTTACTTAACTAGAGATGGTGAAAATCTGGATAAGATGAAAGAAAAAGGTGATCCATGTGTCATGGTGGGATATTCTACCCAGTCAAAGGGATATCGTGTTTACAACAATAGAACATGCTTGATAGTTGAGTCCATTTATATCAACTTTGATGAGATCAAAGAAATGATGTCTGATCACAATAGTTCAGACCTCGCGCCACAACGATAAGAGATGTCTGTTGAAAATGTCTCTTCATACCTCGTTCCAAAAGGACAAAAGGCGTCAGATTATGACAACTCTGACCTCGTGCCCCCAAGATAAAATGTTGTTCCTACAACAGACAAGACAGGTTCGTCACAACAAGAGTTGGAATTTCTATTCAATCCTTTGTTTGAAGAATATTACACTCCAACACATGTTCATGCTAAGAGAAACAACAATGATCAAGCAGCGAATGAATCGTCTCAACAAGATGAATTTATCAATCTTTTATGTACACAGGTACAAGATATTGATGAGTCTTTCTCACGCAACATTGATAATACAAATATGCATTCATTTCAACTACAAAGTTATGATTATCGATGGACAAAAGATCATCCATTAGAACAAGTTATTGGAAATCCATCAAATCTAGTGCAAACAAGACAACAGCTTACCACAGATCCTGAAATGTGTATGTTCGCGCTCATAGTGAGTACAAAAGAACCAAAGAACATTAAGGAGGCAATGGCTGATTCTGCATGGATAGAAGATATACAGGATGAATTTCATCAGTTTGACAGACTACAAGTCTGGGAACTCATAGACAAACCGTTTGGCAAGATGGTTATAAAGCTAAAATGGTTATGGAAGAACAAAAAGGATGAAGATCAGACTGTTATTCGAAATAAAGCATGACTTGTTGCTAAAGGTTATGCTCAGGAAGAGGGTATTGATTTCGAAGAATCATTTGCTCCAGTTGCTCGCTTGGAAGCAGTTCGGATTTTTGTTGCCCACGCAGCACACAAGTCTTTTCCAATCTATCAGATGGACGTAAAAATGGCATTTCTTAATGGTCCACTGAAGGAGGAGGTTTATGTTGCTCAGCCAGAAGGGTTTGTTGATCCTGCTCATCGAGAAAAAGTACACCTTCTAAGGAAAGCTTTGTATGGATTGAAGCAAGCTCCAAGAGCCTTCCAATTTCCTGATGTCCAAAGGGTTTACTAAAGGTACAATTGACCCAACTCTATTCACGATAAGATATGGGGAAGATATTCTACTTGTGCAAATTTACGTTGATGATATTATTTTTGGGTCCACAAACCCTAAATATTCTAAAAAGTTTGAAAAGTTAATGCACAGTAGATTTGAAATGTCCTTAATTTTTGAAATGTCCTGTAAAGAGGGAGATAAAGTTCTATTTAGGACTACAGATCCACCAGTCCCCAAAAGGTATTTTTATCAATCAGGCCAAGTACGCTTTAGAAATTATAAAAACCAAAAAATGGACCAATGTTCCACTTCCATTTGTACACCATTGTGCTACTTAAACCCAAACTAGATGTAGATTTGAGTGGTATAACCCGTAGACCAATCTGATTATCGTAGTAAAATCGGGTCACTCATGTACTTGACATCTAGTAGACCAGACTTAGTGCAAGCAGTATACTATTGAGTGCATGTTTTCCAGCCGACCAACTCAAAAAGCACCTCAAGGAGGTTAAAAGAATCTTTAAATACCTAAAGGGTACCATTAACATGGGACTCTGGTATCCAAAGGATTCTGGCTTTGGTAACTAACACATTTTCAAACGCTGATCATGCGGTTGCATTGATACTCGCAAAAGCACTTCGGAGGGATACAGTTCCTGGTGATAAACTAACCTAAGTTTTAAGATGTCAAAGAAATAAAACTGCACTGCAAATGTCTTCACAGAGGCAGATGTACATGGCGTATCTGTAATTGTGTCTCAAGTAATGTGATGAGGACACAGCTTCAAGATTATAGCTTCAATTACACAAAAATACCGTTGTAAATGCGATTTCTCAGTCAGCCATATCAAAATCATCAACCCCGTACAACATTCACAACAAGCACATCCATACTCGGTATCATTTCATAAAATAACATGTTGAAAATGGTATAATTGAATTATATTTTGTCAAAACTGAATACCAATTAGCTGACATGTTTACGAAAGCCCTTCTTGAGGATCGGTTTAAGTATTTTGTCAGAAGGATTGGTATGAGATGTTTGACTCTAGCTATAACAACTCAAGAATTTTTATCAACCTATTTTACTATTATCACAATTATACGGGGAAATTTTTCGCTTTATTACATTACTTATATATCTCAGTATGTCATAACTAAAGTAGACAAGCTCATGCAACCTATCTATGACCATCCTATCTTCATATATGTCAAGCAAACATCACAATATGTCAAGTCAATATCATTATTACAAAGTACATTATTCCTATAATGTACCATTCGCAACGTTATATCAAAACGGGCTTTAAACCGTTATCGTATACCTCTAAACCCTAATTCCATGAAAGATTAACATCTAAAGTGAATGCACAAGATACTAAAGCATATGTACAAGTAATATAACATCTCATATGGATATACATTCTATTCAAAGAAAGGTACAAGTCTCTAAAAGCTCAATGTACAAGTCATTAAGCATGATCTCTAAAATAGCCGTTTTACCTCCGTTTTCATTCTAATTTCTTCACCACCATTTGTGTACAAGCTACTACACTCATTCTACAATGTATAATCCCTAAATATTCTATTCATAAACTTTCATACATCTTTATGCACTCAAAACCCTAATTCAAAACCCAAAACCTTAAAACCGAGCTAGTTTCTAAACCATGACCTGTTTCTTGGCTTTTATCCATTGTAAACCCAAACCAACACTCAAATAAGTTGTAATAACTTATTTTACAATCCTATCAATCCTATTCAATCATTATCTCATCATTACTGTTTATTTTACATCCCAAAAAAAATCATTTTACTTACACTTATATCGTAAAACATATCTGAACCCTAAATGTACCTAATTTGTTCATTTAACCCGTTTACCCTCGTTTTTTAAACCATTCTAATCCCAAATAACCAACCAAGGGCCATTATAAACTCATAAAATGAGTTTAAAAATCATTATCTATCATTAACTTGGCAATGTACAAGAAATCAAAGCCTAGAAAACCTTAACAAATCCAGAAAACCCTAATTATGCCCTAATTGTAACTTTGACCCGTTTTCTCAATTTCAACCCATTTTAACTTAAACCAACGACCAAACTTCATTGATAATACTTTATATAAGCCCTAGGAATTGTATTTCATCATTCTTAATCAAGAGTATGCAAAATATAAGCCAAGAAAGTCAAGAAAACCCTAAACGAGCCCTAGTTGAACCCGTACTTCCATTTCTTCAATTCTAATCCGTTTTAACCCAAACGAATTGCTAATCTTTGCTAATTACTTTAATACCAGACCTTAACAACCTATTTCATCAATCCTTAATCATTCATAACACAATGTACCTTGTTAAAACCTTTGAACATCATGCCGAGCCCAAAAATGACCCGCACCCTTTGTAACTTCATTTTAACCCATTTAAAAACTACCCATGTGCAAATAACTTTCATGGATACCTTCTAGACATCCCCAAGCAGCTTACCCACCTGCTTGAGCCTTCTCTTGGTCGAAATTGAAGCCACATGAACCCTTTTGATCTCATTTCAGCCGTGGCAGCCTTTAAGGGTGTCCACACCATCATTTTAGCCTCTAGACTTCCACAACTCATGGTATAGCTTCAACACATCAGTAGCTAGCTTGTACACATGTCTCTCAACAGATCCTAAGTGTTGCTTACTCATTATACCTTCAAACAAGTATAAATAGGGCCCTTGTGTGTTCATTCATACTCGCACCACATCTCTTCTCTCTCAAACCCAATTGGCAGCAATCCTTTGCTCCCTTATGATCCTAGGATCATTAAAGAAGTTCAAGAAGTGAAGCCTTGAAGAATTGAAGCCCTGGAGAAGTCCTATATTTTTAATATCCTTACGAAGCTGTGAAAGGTCCGATTCTGTACCCTATTCCAAGCTAACAGCTCAAACATGATCTCTAAGGCTTATTTCTGCTCATGTAATGTCATTTTTTTTTTTTTAACATGTTCCATATGTTCTTGCTAAAATCATAATATAAAGCTTTGAACTCAAAAACCTAGTGTTCATCCTTTTGATCAAAACCGTTACACCCAAAACCCTAATTTCATGTTTATACTTAAAACTATGGGTTAAACCTTGTAAAAAATTTTGTTATTAATCAATCCTAATTAAGCTATTATAATGTTAAATAAAGTGCTTTGATAGACATAAGATAATTAGACCATAAAAAACCGCGCGTTTTCATTTTGAAACCCTAATTTGACCCGTTTTACCTTTTAACTTAACGAATCGTTAAATTAAACTTATGTTGTGTTAAATCTTCATATTTTAGTTTATTATAACTTATAAATGTCTATTGAAATGTTAAAATAAGCTTGCATGGCCAATTTGGACATGTTTTGTAATTATAGTCATGCAAAGGGGTAATATCGTAAAATTTCAGAAACTATAACTAAAAGGACTAAAAGTGTCATTTTATCAAAGTTATAACTATAGGGGTCTATTATGTCACTTTTTAAGTACAAGTTTACTTGGTATATCAATAAAAGTTGAAGGACCAAAGTCGTAAAAATGCAACCACATAAAGGTCTTCTTGCAATTTCTAACCCAAGGTTCTAACATGTACATTTTGAAAAAAGTTAAAATCCTATTCAAAAACATTACCAGTGACATAACTTTAATTAAACGCTCCCGTGCTTAACAAGCTCCAGATATTGATTAAAATGCTTTAAAAACTGCTTTGTTCTAATCCTTATTATCATCATCATAAATGTGCTTTCAAAAAATCATGTCTCGGATCCATATCATCCTCATACTAGGGAGTTCATATTAAAAAAGTTTTCATCTTGGTAGGATACGTTCTGTATGTGTAGTGGGGTTTACGATTTTAAGGTGCCCTAGATCCACAACGTTTACCTATATGACTTCTAAACTATTGTGGCCCGAACGGTGTTATGATAATTTTATATCAAAACCGACATCGATTTCCAAACCCTTATTTATACAATCAAACCTAAGACTTGCTAAATATTAACCCAGGTTGTCTGTGATTGCCGTGTTGAAGCCGTTATTTCATTCCCTATACATTGCTCTCAATTTCCCTATAACTGTTCAGGTGAGTTATAGCCAACGCTTTTATCTTTTTTATAGGCCCGCTAGGTGGGATACATGCTATAAACATGAATGCAATTATTTCTAAATGTTATTTCAATTTACTATTGCCTAAGTAACTGCTTTCCCTTTAAGTCCCACAAATCATTTGAAACCTTTAATTACTCTCTGTAGTAAGCGCGAATGATGTGAATAGATCTATTTGGGCTGGACTCCCCGTTGGTGTACCCAGATACGTGTAACCAATCGCACATCATTAGAAATCACGCAGGTATTTTGGCAAAGGTGCCCGCATGGGCAATATCATATCATTTTAACCTAAGGCATCTGGATTCATGCGCTAATGGCAATATAAATTATGTTTCAATACTGGGTGTATTCAACGTAACCCATATCACAATTTGCATTCAAATTTTATACTTAAACCTATGGATTTTCACTCTACACTTTGTGTGATTTTTAGCATGTTTTATCTCAGGTAACTAATGGCACGGAGTGGCGAGGACATGAAGATGGAAAAACCGTTATCATTCACACTTTGTAAATACAGATGTTGGGACCTCTCTTTTGTAAAAACTCTGAAGAAATAATGAATGATAACTTATTTTCATAAACGACTCTTTTTGATTCGTTTTCTATGATTATGACTGTTGTACCTTGAAGTAATACCCTAGATTAGCTTCCGCTGCTATATGTAAAAATGGGGGTGTTACAGTTATGTACCTTTTCAAATGGCTTGGTATCAAAGATAGGTCTAAAATTGTCAACAGCATCTGGAATGACCTCTTGAATCTTTTCCATTTACATGTAATGTGCTTCCAATTCCTGATCTTCAGGTTTATCATCTGTGTCATCCCTTCAATTAGCTTGTTTGCAAATTCAATGAATCACAGCTTCCTCTTGCTTACACAACATCATCTTTTCCTTGTGATAAGCTGAATCTCGTGCCTGTTTTTCTTTCTTACATTCCCTTACTACATGCCCAAATTCTTTGCAGTTAAAACACTAAATCCCAGTCTGCTGCACTACCTGAGTACCTACATTTTCCCTAGCTCTAGTGACATTAACTGCCCTCTGATTATAATATTGCCCAGTCAGTCTGTCATACTTAGTTCTTTTGTCAAATCTTAGAGTACTGTCAACGTTCTTGTTCCTTGTGTTTGATGAAAAGTCAAGGTTGTTCTTGGTAGGTTTGTATATTTTTCTTGAAAGACATTGAGATTAAAGCCATGAGTTTGTCAATTTCCTTCTCCTTTGAAGATGCTTCATCATCAGCAACTACTTTGGGTTCTTGATCATAAGTGGGAGGAGAATTAGAATTTGCTTTTCCTTTATTTTTGGTAGCAGCTTGTGATTTGGTTGATAAACTTTGAGTGTAGTGGGTGGGATTTGGTTGAGGATAGTAAACTGGTTGTTGTTGTGCAACTAGTGCAAGTGGGTTAGCAGTCCGAGCTAATATTTTAGCTCTTATCTCATTGACTTCATTCTGGTGTTGCTTCAGAAAGTCATAGAGTTTATGATAGGAGACAGTCTTCAATTCTTGACTCCGCTTAACAAGTGTCACAAACCTTTGCCATTCTAGTTTAAGTTTAATTAAGAACTAAACATTCACTTAATGATTGGTGACTTCACATTGATTTCTGATAAGCTCATTCACCATCTTTTAGAACCTTGAGTGATATAAGTCAAGTGATTTCACCTTCTTGTGAGGTGAACCTCTCAACATTTTAATAAAAGATTTGTTTCTAGATCTTGTAATTTGATAGACTCACCTGTTTTAACCCTCTCAATTACTTTCCTCATTTCCAATGTCTTGTGGTCAAGCAGCAACTGAGGTAGATATCATTATCAATCCCAGTAAGAATGGTCTGAACAACTCCGGCTTCAGCATCAATCCATTTCTTAGTCTCCTCTAAAACAGTTGCATACGTCTCCGTTACTTCTTCCTTTGGCTGTTGTAGAGTACCATCAATACCAGGTGTAGCAAGTGCAACTGTGTATTGGTATTTGTATGGTGGATTCTGAAGACAGAAGTGGATAAGCTCACGATTTAGTTTGGTATCAATGTATCTTTTGATTCTGGATTTCCACTAAACGTAATTACCCGGTGCTAACATTGGTGGATGATCCTTGCCCTTAATTCCATGATCGTATTATAAAGAGCACTTGATGTTTGAGTTTGAAGATACACGAAATACTTGATCATATACACGAAATAGAAAGAAACATAAAAAGATGTTTTAGAGAGAGAAACTAGAGAGAAGGTAGAGAGAATGGAAGATTATCTTTGCAAATGAGAAATACAATGAGAAACAACGCCCTTTCTACGTGTGGAGAGGGGATTTTATAGTCCAAGGCCACTAAGTGGTATATGGGCTTTGTTACTGGGTCGGGCTTGGTATTTGAATGGGCTTAAAGCTAAAACATGGACAATATTAGATTATAGTCCAAGCCCGTAAAACCCGACTAGCCTATTACAAACTAAGACCGACATTGACTAAGATGACCGAATACATTCTTGTTTGACTTGAATTATATTAAGGCTAACAAACATTTATGCCTAGGGTCAACAATTTTTTCAAATATTAATGTTCATTTTTTACATACAAATACAATATCAAAAAAGATGAATAGTCAGAATCATATATCGCGAAGCATTAAACCATCTACTAACTACATATACGACTAACTTATCAAGCAGTCTTACGAATGTCTAATAAATTATAATAAACATGATGCTTTTTAAATTCATGTAATTTAGTATTTCAACGATGTAGTTCTAAGGTATATAAGACATATGCAAAGCAACCGACAATCAAAATGGCTTCGTCTTTTTTGAACATATGTGCTCCATTGGTAGAGTACCTGGTGCCGAACCGTTTTCTTCAAGGATATTCACTTTATCAGTAGTCAGCACACCATGTAAGATGTTGTAAACTTTGGCAACAACTTCAGGTACCAAAGCTTCAAGGGCTATACGTCGATAATCTCATAAACTTTCGACATCATTTATAATATTTTACATGGCGTGCAAGTTAATTGAAGGGGTTTTTATCCCTGACAACACATAAAAGTTATGGCTATTAGAAATCAAAGGTATATACATATAAAAATTTATTAGCCACATCTTGAACAACTAATCGGCTTCGCCTAGAAACCCAGTAACACGACCACCAAAGATGACAATAATCTGAACTTTTTCTGACCTATTCGAACACATTTAATATTAACCAGCATACCTTGTTTTTAAACGAGGTATCAGGTGGACGCGCGCTGCTGCGGAGCTTAATATCCGATAGCATTTTCGCGGAACGTAAAGTCCAATAAATATCAGGTAATATATACTTTAAGTCTCAAAGGTACAATTTTATAATTTTCATAAGACTGTAAAAGAGAATAATCTTGTGATATACCAATATATGTTATCATTTATGGTAAAATGTCTAAAATTCATCAACATATTAAGCAACATAAATGTTTCGACATGTATTATTGTTAGAAACTTATTCGTATTTCGAGCGCATTGAACTATAAAATGAAAAATGTGGTTCACCAATTGATGCTCCAAACAGGATAAGTTGTGCAAGAAGCTAAAACTGAAAGCAGTTGAATCATTTTTAGAGCAGAACCAGAACACTTTGTCACCACAAAATTAAGCGGTTTGATGTTCAGGACATGGATGTTGTCATATATTTATAACGTTGGAGCTATAATTCCGTAATATAACTTTTGTCCAATGATTATGGAAGTAACTAAGTTTCTTGTTTGTTCAGTTGCAGTATGTGCATTGATGGGCTTATAAAAGAGCTGCCAAGTGCTTCACTCTTTTCTAGCCCCTAAAAAAGCCACAATAATGGTTAAGCTTTTTCTATACTCTAAAAAGAAATTACATAAACATGTTGCAAAATAATAAGTTATATTGCTACGCTCATAAGGAAGATTTTTAGAGCCCGATGATAGTGTGGTAAAACAGTTGATTGTAAGATTTGTTTAACCTATACAATTTTGCTGCTACTTCATGTCCACACAATTAAAAAAATAAAGCTTATGAATGAACGTATTACAGCCCGAAAATAACAAACAAGATCTGAAAAACTCAGGCATAATCGTGGGACTAGGATTATTGGGATCTTTAGCGACATCATTTGGCATGAATATATGCCATATCTAAAACCTCAAAACTCTTCGTACATTGAAAACCCCATATGCTTACCAACTAACCTTTCTTTTTTTGGGGTTATGTTTATGAGAGTTTACTAAATAAAGAACATGTAAAACTGCATCTTACATTATAAGAAGCAAACAAACGCGGCATAAACATACCTACAGTTAACACAACATATCTCGGCCCAACGTAGTATCGAAGACTTGGCATCAGCTTTATGATTTTAGACCGAAACCCAATTCCATTTGATTTGTCAACGTTGTCGGGGTATACGTCTATTTGCCTAATGTGTTCTATAACACCCTGTGTTTTCAAGTCATTGACGACATCAATAAATCCACAATGTACCTTTTGTATTGTACGCGTTTGCTGGAAATTGTAAACGTTAGATTAAATCGCGTACGCCAAATATTATCGTTTAATATGAACGGGCATCAAATCATCAAACATTTACATCAATCATGTGTTATATAATAATTTTGATAATAATTATGGTCGTTGTTCATTTTATTTTTATCGGATACGTAAAGTGTATACGTTTCGCGATAAATTACGTTTAAGCATAACCGGAAGCACGTTAATTTATTAACGCTTCAACAAATACCCACGATTATACCCAATACCTAAAGTTTTATTAAACTTTAGCCAAGTAAATGTTATTTACACATTGTACACTAGAAAATATAGCAATACACAAATGCATGCAAGTTGACACATCTTATTTACAAATTACAACTTGTAACTTTCACATATTTTACTAAGTAATGTGTTATATATCAAAAAAAAACTTCTAGAAGCCCTTCCCCCCCTCATTTCACACGGCACAACACCAATGATATAAGAAATGAGTCATTTTTCTAACACCTTGGTCAAATGTACATCTCATGCATTTAAAACCAAGCCATCCTTTGTCTCCTTGACAAACATTCTTCCTTAAGACCCTCACCTTGTCTTTGAAATACTATTGCAATCTTTTTTGACCATCTACATCTTATATACATGCATTACTAGCAAGGATAACTCTTACATGCATAAACACTTAGAGGAAAAATTCATAAACCTCCTTTTTGCTTCTACAATAGGCCACGTCTCAAATCCATGTCCAACCAAATCCAAAGCAAAATTTCTTACAACCATATACTCCTTATTACACAACTATCCTAAGACCTTCTAGGTATTTCCAACCATGAATCACCATTTCCAAGTAAAACTCAGTGAAAGTAAAACTATGGGTTTTCTTAGGGTGAAGCTAGGGTTTCTTTGTGCAAGCTTGGATTTTGTGGCTAAACAAGGGTTTAGCACTTGTTTATCATCATCATCATACCTCATAAGGTCTACTTGAATCAATGTTCTTACTAATTTCATTTTTATGCATATGGTTATTCTATTTAGCTTAAATCACCATTTAGGATTATAAACATGTAAAAAGAAGTTTTTATTTGTTGTCATCATAATGTACACTTTTATATATCTTATGATATTAATGACATCATGTTAAAATGGTCACACAAGTGATTTACACTCTTGGTTAAGTATGAAAATGATTATGTATTAATTAGGGTTTTTATGACTTCATAATATATTACAAGTAAAAGAAAGGCAAATGACTTATTAATATTAATTATGGACTTTTAATCATGTTATTAGAACACTAAAATAAAGTTATGTTGGAAGAAATACACTTGTACACTTATGGTTTATATGTAAAAGTGACTAAGTATAAACTTGTGATAAAAAGGTTAATTATGAAAGTTAAGGGTTAAAAGTATAATATGGACTTGGTAAACTTTGACATATGAGGACTATTATGGAACCATGGACTTTTTATTATATGTAACACATATGATAATTATAAAATATAAGACTTGTGGTAGTTTACAAAAGTGGAAAAGTATGAAAACAAGGATATGTATGGACTTAACAAACTCAATCAAACTTGCTGTCCAAAATTCGAATTTTAACATATCCATTTTATATTTTTATAAGATAATACATTTCACGACGATTCCGAAAAGGTAGATACTTTTCAATTGTTTATAACTAAATAAGTAACGTTAAAAAACAATTCAACGAAACTAACCTTAACTAAAATTACTAAAAACTACACCCCTAATTAAACCCAAATATAAAACCGCTTATAATAAAATTTTTAACACATCAATCTAATATATTATTAATCCACACATCACCTAAACTCAATTAACAAAAACTCCCTACCCTAGTAATACCATAACTCGATCTTATACGGACAATTTAATACTTTTATAAACTCTTTTTTATAAAAGTTACTATTCATGACAGAAAGTTAGATTTTTGTAAACCTCCTAAAATTATAGAACTTTCAACTACAGAGAAACGACCCATCACACTCAAACTAACACACCCCTATCCCACCCTCAATAAACACGACCAAACTTAAAACCCCTCCTACCTAACCACAAAACACAACCCCAAACTATCTGAAGTGAACAGATAAAAGTTACTTTACACCCGAGTTTCCCAATACTGACAATAGTCACAAAAAGCTCCTCAACAAACACCCCCAATGATTTCATAAGTGAAACGCGAGAATCGGGCTTAAAACGCAACAGTTATGCTAGATTTACTTAAAACGGTCATTATAAAAAACGTATAAAATCTTAAACACCAGTTTTCCCAAACACCAATAGAGGTGGATTGAGCTATATAATTATTATGTGGTTATCGAAGTACTCTATTACTGGGAGTTTCATAATTAGGCCACTTTCTCCCCCCCCCCCCCCCCCCCCCCCCCCCCCCCCCCCCCCCCCCCCCCCCCCTCAGTCGTACTCGAGAGTTAGTCTGCGATTTACGATTTAAAGTGTCCTAACTCCTCGTACGTCATGTCATGACCTCTTTAATTATGATAGCCCGAACGATAGTACGATGTAACAACTATAAGATATTATTCAATGTTATTGATTAAAGTACTCGGTACTTATACGACCTATGATAATTTAGGTTGCATTCGATCTTTTACGTGACGCTTTATCTACAATATTTGGATTATCAGAACTCAAGGTGAGTTCATAGCCCCACGTTTTACATGCTTTTGTTTTACTAAGTTTTTGGGGTGAAAAACATGCAATGCTTTACAATTGGACACAAGTGGTTAAGTTTCATGTTATGATTACGTGTTGCCCTAAGTAGCGATAACCCATACCGCGCTGCACCATTTATCATGATACTGTCAATTGCGGGATTTGAGCGCCGAATGATATTAATAGATTATTGGGTTTGACAACCCCGTTCGGGTGATTAGCTATATGGACAAACGAAACGTATACATGGTCGAATATATAGGATAGAGTTGCGGGTTAGAACCTCACCACGGGCCACTAGTGTCATCAATGAACTCACTTCGGGGGAGATTGTTAGCCTCAATTTTATTGAGTCAATAAAGGAAGCTCGTTCCCGTGTTCAAGACCTCACTTCGGGGGAGATTGTTAGCCTCAATTTATTGAGTCGAACAAGGAAGCTCGGTCACTCTACGATGGAGCTTCGGTCTTTAATTAGTTAATGTTGTAATAGAATATTATCGGGAATCGGGCTCGATAGTTAATCTAATATTGTATATGTTTCGGGTTTAATCCCAAACAAAACCCGAGTCCGAGTCCTAGTTAAATATCCCACGCGTCGTAGGGATATATATATAGATATTTTCCATATGAAAATATCTAATTCTCACAAATATCTAATTTCTAATATTTTCTTTTTCTCTCATCTCTCTCTCTCTTTTCGATCCTCTCTCTCTAGTTTCTTAGTTGTTTCGATTCGTGTTATGAAGTGTAGTTAATCGGGATCCTACAATAATTATCGTCTTAATAATTATATATTACTTGATGGATGTAAACCTTAATGTATTTGATGATCGTTTACATTAAATGATTATTTCTAGTCTACGCGATTTATCTTAAAAGTTAACATAAAAGTAAACGCGTATCGAACCAAAATAAATAGTGACAAATAATAGGAGCCGTAAAATGACCTGAAATTGCGAAATGTTACACTTCATACTACCTTGCCCCTTATATGGTTGATCTACTGTTAATATATTTCAATTGCATTTAATATACTCTTAGGGGCCTTGTAATAGTCTTCATACTACCTTACTTGTGGGTTGCCTTAACGAACCCATTTGAGGATCTATCAGACATCGGATCACCTAGAGCCGATGATCACGAGTTACTTGAGCTACCTTACATGCCAGAGGACCCATACTTGGAGGCCGCTCTTCAGGCACCACCCTCTCCAGATTATGTGCCTGGCCCGGAGGAGCCAGAGCATGCACCACCTTCGCCAGATTATGTTCCAGGTGCAGAGCATGCTGATGATGAGATCGTTGCTGAGGACCATCCGTATGCTGAGGATGCCTCACCCATTGCACAGTCACCTGATTATGTTCCGGAGTCTGATCCTGAGGCAGACCCGGAGGAGGATGACGATAAGGACCCTGAGGAGGATCCTATCGACTATCCTGCTGATGGAGGAGATGACGGAGATGATGAGATGGACATTGAGGAGGATGAGGACGCTGATATGGACATCGATGCCAATGAGGAGGATAAGGATGACGAGATGGATGTTGAGATTGACGAAGAGGCGGAGGAGGAGCACTCAGCTCCTGCCTACCCTGTAGTTGTTGCTTTACCAGCTACTGCCCCGTCTGCAGAGGAGACTGAGCCGTTTGAGACTGATGAGTCTGCGGCCACACCACCACCTCACCCTGCATACCGTATGACGGCTAGGATTTCTATTCCAGAGCCATTACCTGTACCAGCATGGTCTGATTCTGAGGTTGCCAGACTGCTTGCTATATCTTCCCCACCAGCATCACCACTATCTCCATGGTCTTCATCACCACCCCAGATTCCTTTCCCACTATCACCACCCTCACCTGTATTGACAGCACCACCTCCTAGTCCTATTCGTTCATTGGGCTATCGAGCTGCCACGATTCGGATGAGAGCTGAGGCTGCAGCTACTTCCCATTCACTACCATTACCACCACCCTTCATACTCTCCCCCACCAGACCAGATGCACCACCACCTTTGCCTACATCAGCTCCTACTTCATTCCCACCACTATTACTACCCTCTGACAGTCATAGAGAGGGCAGACCCGAGGTTAACCTACCACCGAGGACAGAACCGAGGTTAACCTACCACCTTGGATGAGGTTAGGTATCGCTCTTGGGTCTAGGTATAGGTAGGAGGGGGGAGAAGCTTCGCCGCTGCTGCTGACTAGACCAGCTGGAGGTTTTAGGGCTATTTGGTTTTGTTGCCACTATGGTCGGGAGATAGGCGTAGTGACCCAAAGAGTACGTTGGATATGGGGATCACGGATTCATGGGATGAGATTGTGAGTCCTTACTGGGAGCCCCAGTCAGTAGCGAATACAGAGTTGGGTGCACACATAAGAGAGTTTGAGTCTATGGTTAGGCGAGATACAGATGAGATCTACACGAGGTTAGATGACGAGCAGGGACAGAGACAGTTATTGGCCGGTCGGGTCAATATGCTATTTAGAGACAGACGTGGACATGCACATACACGTCTTTTGTGGTTGACGAGGATTTGTATGTCTAGAGATGGTCTTTGGGGTTATACGATTGCGATGGATGCGAGATTAGCGATCTTGCTCATGGAGGGTTATATCACTATGCACCACAGTTCTATGCACAGATGTCAGAGATCACAGAGTTACAGTCAGCGGACCGTAGGAGACAGAGAGCGATTTCTGATTTGCTAGAGACAGACCGCAGGAGGCGTGAGGAGATGAGAGAGTTGAGAGCTGCTGATCGTACTCGACAGCAGCAGATTATTCAGACCTTGACTGCTATGCAGACACTACAGAGAGAGACGATTCCACTTCAGGGACTGGTCACCACACTGCAGGGGCAGGTAGTGACGGGTTAAAGGGACAGGTCGATGACATTACAGGGGTAGGTTACGGCATTATAGGGAAAGCAGGGACCGTGGGTGTCTATGCCACAGCACGGAATCTAGAAAGAGGAGGATGTGTGCTAGTGGTAGCAGTTCTTAGATTAGACTTTGATAGGGCTAGTCGTTTTGTATATAGCCTACTAAGTATTACGGGTTTAATCCCGGCTAGTAAGGCTTTAGGTTATTATGCTTATTTTGTAACCTAATCATATGATCATTTTGTATCTAAACCAATCATGTATGTTTTCCAGTTATATATGGAATGGTGGTATTATGTCATGTTTATAATCGAATTTGTGATGAATGAATGTCGGTTTGGTTATATCATTGTTAATTACAATTCAATTGTACATTTTACTGTGTGATGCGATCTCACTTTAATTATTATGGATAGGTCATGTCGTGGTTATGATTTTATGAAATCTAACGGATATTGTATTTTCTTATGATTGAAGAAAATGGCACCAAAAAGAACCACAAGATCAACCCGAGCCCCACCTGTCACACCAACTCCAAATGAAACAACCACAACTTGTGTGTTAACTGAGGCACAACTTCAGACCTTAATTGAACAGGGAGTTGCTGCTGTTTGAAATGGATGAAGCAGAAGCAAGCTGGTTAGGAATGGCTTCAATATGGCAAATGGTTAAGGACCAAGGCCAGCCCAAATGCTCGCCGGACATGCTGCTTACTCTGAATTCTTGAAAATGTAAACCTTTGGACTTCATAGGCACTGTGGGAGTCGTCGAACTCACTCGTGGTTTGAGGAAAATGGAATCTGTGTTCAGCATTAGCAATTGCCCAGCAACTAGCCAAGTCAAATTTGCGACTTGCACTCTGCAAGATGATGCTCTTACATGGTGGAATGCCCATGTTAAGAACCACTTTCTATCTGAAGCAGCCTCATGGCATGCCAGGGCAGGCACTAGAAATGTGAATGATAAATACTGCCCGAGGGGGGTGAAGATAAAAAAGATTGAGTGAGATGTGGAATCTTAAGGTCAAGGGTTACCGATGCGGTTGGTTGTGGCCTATAGTCGACGAATTTCAGCAATAGCTTTAATGTGTTCCAGATTGTTTCCAGAAGAGAATAGACAAAGGTTTGAACGTTTATCGGTGGCTTGCCGTATGATACTTGGACAGTGTAAAGCATCCAAAATCGAAGACCCATGACATGAAGTTATTGAGTTTACAACTGAGTTGATGAGGATAAGACCCTATGCCTATTGCTGTGTAGTCAAGGCAGAAAGAGAAAAGAAAAAGAATGATGATCTTTCCAAGAACATCAAATTCAACAGATTAAGCGGCAGTTACAGGCCAGGCCTACACTGCAGGCAATAGTGGCAGGAAATCATACGCGACTGGGTCTCACTAAACATCTGTGTTCCAAGTGTAACTTACAATCTATGAAGGTCTTGTCCCCTAGGTGCATAACTGCAAGAGGGTTGGTCATTCTAACCCAGGATTGTAGGAATGCCGACCTGCCAATGCCAACAACAAAACAACCGTAACAACAAACAACAACAAAACAACCGTAACAAACAACAACAAACAAAAACAACGTAACAACAACAACAAAAACAACCGTAACATCAACAAACAATAAATCTGCAGGGAAAATGGTTGCTTTTGAGTGCAGAGCCAAGGCCATTTTAAAGTAAATGCCTCAAGATTGAGAAACAATAACCGTGGTAATCAAGCTGGAAATGACAGGGCTCCAGCGAAGGTGTATGTAGTTGGAAATGCTGGGGAAACCTAACAACGTCATTGCGGGTAAGTTCTTTCCGAAACAACCGCTATGCTTATATATTATTTGATACGGGTGCCGATCGAAGTTTTGTGTCTACTTCATTTAGCTCCTAAATTGACATCACACCATCTACCCTAGATCACTATTATGATGTCGAACTAGCTGACGGGAGGATAATTGGGCGGGCTAAAACACTATATTAAGGTTGCACAGTAAACTTCCTAAACCACCAAATTCACATAAACTTTATGCATGTAGAATTGGAGTAGTTTTGATGCTATAATCACGGGATGGATTGGTTGGCGAATTTGTACCAAGCGATCATCATGGGTTGCCGAGAGAGATTGTTCGCATTCCTGGAGAAGGAAGAATAAAACCTTAATCATACATGGTGATGGAAGTACCCAGGGAAATGTGACACGATTAAACATCATTTTGTGCACAAAACGCAAAAGTACATGGAAAAAAAAGGGTTTCCTTTTTTTTTCTTTCTGGCACATGTCACACTACTAAATAATTAATAATATTCATACTTATCAAAACAACCAATACTCTCCATTATCCTAACCAATATAACACTTCAAACCCACCTAAAAACCTTTACCATTACTTTACAACCACCTACACTCCCATATTCTAACCACCCTATAAAAATACCATTAATCATCCCCTTAATCACTCTCTCCAACACTAAATTACTCCAACCTTCATCACTCATTAAACATCTCCTCATCACTAAAATAACTAACAATTCCAAAACAATCCCCCTATCCAACCTATTTTCCCACCTAAATTAACTACACTAATTCCATTCCTTAACAAACCTTTAATTTAAATCAACCCTTTACAACCAACACCACACTTATCTACCCTAAAACCTCACCCACCTCACAATAATATAAAAAATCCCCCAACCCATTTTTCTTTACAACACTACCAATACCACTTTCCCTAACACCACCCAAATTTATCTATCATTACAAACATCCCTCCGCAAAACCCCTTCACACTTCAAATTCCAAACCTCCAACCCCATCATCCTAAAATTATATACCCCTCCCATCATATAAACATTACCACCCATCCACCTTACATACCAAACAAACATTCCCCCAACTACAACTATACAAAAAATCATCACAAAATCAACAAACCCCTCCCCCTCCCATCTCACTAACCTTCTCCACTTCATAACACAAATTCCAATAATCATCCATATTATAATATAATCACACAAAACCCAATTTCTCACAAATTAACCCCACATAAACAACCCACTTACAATATCACTCATATATTTAAAACCATCTATTCACCCCCCCTCCCCTCAATCCACCAAAACTCAATTTCCACACCACCATACACCACCTTACTCAACTAACCAATAAACGTACAATCATTCACACACCCCTCAACAAATAATTTAAATCCCCTCACTCCACCCCCCATACCCCTCAACCACCCCTCCTTAACTTAATCCATTTCTAAACCACCATCCTCCTCAAAACAATATCATCCCCCTAATATCTATCCCCCCACAATCAAACCCATACTTACCTCTCTCAAGACCACTCCACATCTCCTCAAGACCCTTATAGACTGAGTAGAGAGAGAGAGACACTCATATAATATCATATCCTCCTGTTCTCTAATGTATACATCTCCACTCAGATATACGAATCGGGCACTGTACTGTCCGATCCTATCACATCCTCACCCCACTAATCCCACCAGTACTCGTCGTCACACATCCAGACCCCCCAAACATATGTCACATCTGCAATGATCAAATTGTTGAGAGCATATCCATCATCCTATGCACTTCTTTGTGTGACCCTAACCTGTGGTATCTCCATGAACTTCCCACCATCCAGCACCTGTATCATGTATGCCATAGTATGTGTGATGTGTCTCTATCATCTCACCAGTTGTGGTACACCTTAATCGGAACACAATTATCGATGAGAGGATAAACACTGCACACACTCGTATTGATTATCACTAGTCTTCTCTTCACCCCCCCACAATGTGAACTCATCTCACCAATAAAAGTAGTCTAATCATAACCCCTAGCTTGTCACACCCTTGTAGCGTGCTACCCCGATAATCAGTCTGAAGAGTATTTGCACAAGTCAGATCCTGATATTGTGTGTCTACATCCACCGAAGATCTCCCTGTCTCATTAAGAGTTCCATACAACTCATGTGTTGTTACACCTCTCGTTGACGTTGTACTATATGTTCATATATAGATGACAGAAATCCAGCCGTTAATGTTGCTCAATCTTTATCAAAAACAACAACATTATCAAATGCACGCATCGTGCACATCAGATAATACACACGTGTGTCTAACCCAACACACCTAAAACCGTAACCTCACGCATGTTGTCGCTCCAATGTCTCTTAGTGTCTATCTACACTCAGCTTACACTTTGCTTGTGTTAGTCAACCCTCAGACCAGTACACGCATAGAATATACAATACACACGCTCTCTTCTGTCCACTGTCCAATACCTTCGCTCTTTCAGATACCTATTCCCATACTGCCGGAACAACAGACTGTGAAAGTTATTGTTATGAACGTCCCGACTAATCTATTAGCAGTGTAATGTGTAGTGTTTAGTTGACCATCTGTGTCTCAGAATGCCTCTTCCCTGCATGTTTATATAAATCACTGTGTGTGAGATACTGATAAGTGAATGTAATGCCACCTGCCCACCCGCAAATCAGTGTAAGTATGTGTATAGTCCGTTCTATCCCAAAATGCTAAAATTCCTCTGCACATATGTTCGAGTCCTAGATCGCGTATACACAATAATATATATAGGGATCGTGTTAGATTGTTTTTGAGATGCTCAGTTTCTTTTTCATGCACGAATCCATAGGATATACTTCAAAAGTTAACTTCAAGAGAATTATCACAAAGCACTTTCCATAGTTTCACCGACTATATCCAAATGGCTGAGTCACACATAAAAGATCCTCAAGGTAGAAACGGATTGTTTCTCTAAGTTCAGGAAAGTGCACATCATTCTCACACATTGGAATTTACAGAAAATCTTAAAAGAAAACTGAAAGTACTTAGATAGAGAGGATAGATCACTAGTTCGTCGTCGTTTAGTTTAAAGATTATTCGGCCAGTGTATAAGGTGTTCTGTCCAATAGCGATGAGCTATATACGGACCATCGGGCTCTCCAAGTTACTCTGACCTGGTCGCTAGATGATCATCAGGAGATGAGTCGGAAGTGTCACATAACGCACAGAGGAGGTAGTATTACTCTCAGGTGGTAATGGGAGCTGTCGTGCCAACAGATTTGACTATGTCAACATGGTGTTATATCTGTGTATGTGAGTCACAATGTAGGCTAGTTACGCCAGAGGTGCACGTGTAGACTCTTAAGAGGCACATCTTGTCTGTGACACGAGAGACATGTGGGAAATGTCGACGCTCGTCTGAGAGAAGTGGAGACTCGTCCGAGAGGTTCAGATCATGAGGACTATGATTGACGCGAGAGTCCTCGTGTGTCTGTCACAGAGCGAGAATGAGCTCTGGGGATCTCGCGTGAGTGATAGCTCCTGAGATCTACTGTGGGTGTGAGACGCTCAAGGTTCGTCCAACCGCTGGGAGGGTTGCGCTTTTTTGCAAACTATTCACGCAGGGGAATTTTGTATATTAAAAGGGTCTGTCGTCTCAGCAGCAAAGAAAGTTTTTCAAAGGAAAGACGTCAAACAATACTTTTGGGACGGACCCTTTCTATTCAAAGAATCTATGGCTGACCAAGTAATTAGGTGTTTGTGTTTCTGGCGGCAAGAACTCGTTTTGACATCTTAATGCTTGCCATAGTGGACCCACCGGGGGAACAACGATGCCAATATAACACGCTAAAAAGAATCTTCGATATCAGGTTTCTATTGGCCCCGATCTACAAAGATGCCTTACGGACTATGTCAACCGAAGTGTAATTTGTCAAAGTCAAGGCAAAATTTTCGCTCCGGGATGAGATGCCACAAAACTCTATCCAAGTTTGCGAAATCTTTGACATGTGGGGCATTGATTTTATGGGGCCGTTCCCGTCTTCAAGAGGGAACAAATATATACTCGTGGCCGTTGTTTATCTCCTCCTCCCCCATCAAAATGGGTATGAAGACAAAAAGTGCTCCCCACCAATGAACGCCCGAGTTGAAAGCGCTCCCCACCAATGATGCTAGGGTTGTAGTAAGATTTTTGAAAGCTCTTTTTGCCCGATTCGGAACTCCCCGAGCAATTATCAGTGACCGAGGCACTCATTTTTGTAATGATCAATTTGCCAAGGTGATGCTTAAATATGGAGTTACCCATCGACTTTCCACTGCATACCATCCACAAACAAGTGGACAAGTCGAGGTTTCCAATCGGGGCTTGAAGAGAATTCTTGAGAGATCAATAGGAGAGAACCGTACCTCTTGGTCAGATAAGCTCGATGATGCTTTATGGGCTTTCCGCACCGCTTACAAAACACCCATTGGGTGTACTCCATATAAGCTGGTTTACGGAAAAGCCTGCCATCTGCCAATTGAGTTAGAACACAAGGCCTACTGGGCCTTAAAACATACAAACTTTGATCTGAAAACCGCTGGTGACCATAGGAAAGTTCAGCTGAATGAACTTAATGAGCTCCGTGATGAAGCTTATGAGAACTCTTTGATCTATAAAGAAAAGACAAAGAGGATTCACGACTCTAAGATCAAGAACCGCGTTTTCAACGTCGGTGATCGAGTCCTCCTCTTTAACTCTAGATTAAAGATTTTCTCAGGAAATCAGGACCATTCACTATCACACAAGTTTTCCCGTACGGCACCGTCGAGTTATCTCAAAACTCCGGGCCAAACTTCAAAGTGAATGGTCATCGTATTAAGCACTACTTTGGAGGGGACGTACCACAATTGGTAGTCCCAGATCTCCAGACATTCCCCATGGACCAATAAATTCGGGGGACGGGTCAAGCATAGCGACCTTAAACAAGCGCTTCGTGGGAGGCACCCCATGCTTATCGTAGTATTGTGTAAAAATGAATAAGTGTTTTCTTGTTGTGTGGAGGCTCGCCTCTTCCATTACCCGTGTTTCGTGTTTGTGTTGTTAATTGTCCAGGATTGCCCGGATTGTGAAGACTCTCGTGCTCTCAGTTTTGTCTTTCATCCACAAGAGTTTCACATCCTCAGCTTCATTTTGGGAATCCAGTATCCAAATCTAATCGACTAACGTTTTATCTTTTGGCACACTTCATAAACGGCCTTAGATTTACGTAGGTGCCCCTTTCAAAACATCGAGGACGATGTTTAGTTCTAGTATGGGGGGATCTTCGATTTGATTCTGCCTGCAGCCGTTGTTATCACGTAATCCCGTTTTTACCACCAAATTTTTGCAAAAATACCAAAAAAAAATGAAAAAAAAATTTAAAATTTTCAAAAATAAAATAAGTGTTTTGTCACAGTTTCGACTTTCCTAATGGGTAGAATGAGAATAATTTTTGACTCGATCGGGCGTGTTGAGCCCTAGCTAGTTCCTTAATTGTAAGCTAAGCTTTCACGAGGTGAAGAACAAGAAATGATAGAGTTAAATATAAGTTTATGTGCTGAGCAAGATTCTTCTAAAGCTTATATGAGTAACTTGTGGCTTTAGACTTTGAAGGCCCAATCCTAGCCCAGTTACAGCCAATCTCAGCCATTGTACACACAAAACCCACTTCATAATCTTATTGGGCTTGAAAAAGCCCAATAACCACATAACCTTATTGGGCTTGAAAAAGCCCAATAACCAAACCTGTACCTTATTGGGCCCAAACCCAAACCCAGTGGGCCCAATACAAGCCCAAGCCCAACAAAAGCCCAAAACTACTTTTTTATAAAACACAAGGACCAAAAATGTAAATTTTAAAACTTTGTTTTATAATTAAAAATGAAAAAATAAAGAAAAAGGGCCAAAATTGCCAAGTTTTGAAAGTTGTTTTATTAAGAAAAATAGGAAAATAAAACACAAGGACTGATTTTGCAATTTACCCTAACCTTCTTTATTTCTTTTAGTTAAAAACAGCAGGGACCACTTTTGTAATTATCCAAAACTTCTTTATCTCTTTTAGTAAAAAAACGACAAGGACCATTTGTGTTATTTCCCAAACCATGTTATAACTAAAATCGGCCAAATAGAAAATGAAAAGAGAAAGAAAGGTGAGGGGCTGTTTTTGCACCATCCCCAAAACCCTCATTTAAACCTGCAACCCACCCCCTGTACACTCCCGTACCCGCCAAAACCCAAACAGCCATTTCCCACGGTTTTTCTTGCCAAACCACCTCCCTAAGTACATTCCCAGCTCACCCTCACCTTTCCCCACTCAACCCCAACCCTATAACCCTCTACCCTGGCAAATCACACAACCCGAAGTTACCCTTCAATGGCTGAGATGTAGAGAAAGCAAATAGAGGGCTAGGATTGCTTGCTGAGAGTCTCTACTCTCATAACAAACACAAACAGAAGACCAAGAAAGCCTTTGGACCTCTATAAAAGAAGAGAAACCAAGCCGAACAAGAACACACCTTTTTTTTATGTTTTAGCTTAATTTCAACTCCAAGTCTTTTCTTTTAATCATTTAAGTGTAACTCAGCTTATTTAAAAGCCTATGTTGTAATTACTTTCAGTTTTAAATCAAAGTTAAGTGTTTTTGTGATATTGCATTTGTCAAAATTCAAACTATCATTTAAGCCTGTTAATTCTGTTTAAACTTATGTAAGAGTGTGTTAAAGTGATTAAACCCCACTTATAATTACATTTCTAAGCTTTCCTTTCACTAAAATCAGTTAAAAAACGTTTTTTATAGAATTAAGGGGGTGTTTGGCATAGTCTTTAAAATGGGTCATAATGGAAATGGCATGGGTCAAGCTCACTCAGCCAACTTTGGCTGAGTGTGTAGGGTGTATTAAGTCTCTTTAACCACCAATTTTAGTTTGAAAATAAGTTTTTAGGTCTCTTTTATAATTCTGTCAAATTTGAGTAAGCAAAAATGAGCTTAAAGGCTCAAGCTGCTTATGCAGCTTAAGCACACTTTTGTGTGCTTGTTGTTGTTGTTTCTAGCAATTTACCCAACCCTTGTCCTGTCCCTTTTTGGTTTGACCAAGTAAGAGTCAAAAAAGTATGTATGCATGTGTGTTTGTGAAATCAGCCCACTTGCACCCCCAATATCAGCATGTTTAAGTAGTCCTTATTAGCTTAAACTTTGAGCTTAAGCTCATTTCCATCCCTTTTAAATCTGTTTTCATTTGGTTTTAAGTAAAAAGCTCATATGAGCTTATTTGCATAAGCCCAAAAAGCCCCCTAGCTCACTGTTTTGAGCTCCCCTGGTGCTGAGCACCATTTTAAGCCCATCTTTTCTAGCTTATTTTATATTAGGCCTCATGTTTCTATTGCTTATTTACATAGCTTATAGGTAGGCTTATTAGGTTTAGCAGCTTATTTCCATTAGTTAGCTTATTTAGTCAGCTTAATATAAGCTCAAAAGTCACCTTTTTCTGTTTTTTATATAAACAGTTTTGAATAGCTTATTTAAATTCAGCTTATCTTAGGGCTTATTAGGTTACCTTAGCTTATCATTAGGACTCCCTTAGCCTAGTATCTTATTCCCATAGTTTGTAGCTTATTTTGTAGCCTTAAGCCCCAAAAGGAAAGCTAAATAAGCTGTTAAGCTTATTTAGCCACTGCAGTTTCAAAAAGCCACATTTCTGGCTTATTTAGTTAATTTCAGCACTTAGTGCTTTTAGGAAAAATGCTCTCCTCAAGCCCCTTTACAACTTTGCTTCTTTGACTTTTGCTTAATAAGCTGTTGGACCCACTTTGTAATCGGGGTCCACCTCAGGGACCATTTGTGTAATTTTAGCTTTCATAGTTATAACTGTTAGTCCCTGTGGTTAGTTAGCCTGTTACTTCGTTAGTCCTTGTTGCTTTACTCTGTTAGTCCTCTAGTTTAACAGCTGTTACTCTTTTAGTTATTTATTTAATTAAATTAGGTTTAAATATTAATTAGTTTAATTACTTTAATTATAAACAGTAAAATTTGGGCATTTTTATATTTTT
>BQNB010004186.1:56237-106952 GCA_026074375.1 Tanacetum coccineum | reverse complement strand
GATCGGTGATTGAATAAGATTAAACCCCTTTGTAAATATAAATATAAATATAAAATATACTTATAAATATATAAATAAGAGGATAAAAATCAAAAATCTCTCAATGTAGTAAACCAGGAGTATGATTCCCGGGTCGTTATCCCCAAAGAGGAATGCAATTGAAAGTCGAGAGTTGTTTTGAGAATCGATGCTTGAATGGTTGGATTTCTAAAACTACGGGAAATATAAGGGAAAAACTTAAAAACAATTAAGGTAAGACAAATTTTAACTAAAAATGCAAAACGGGAATCTTAAACGGGACCTAAAAACCCTAAATTATCAAAATTAAGTCCTAAAATGATCTTTTTGGTTTTTATAAGTCTTTATTGACTAAAAAGCTAGTCAAAGAAAACTAGACCAAAAACAAAGGTGATTAGGGCTTGAAAACACTAAAAACGTGAACGGGATTCAATCCCGTTCTTTAAAAATCAAAATTTTGCAATTTTAACACTACGAAAGCAAATCAAATTTTCTTAGATCCTAAATGATAAAAGAAATTTTTTTTAAAAAGAATTATATTTTTTTTGACTTTTTTTATAATTTTTTATGAATTAAAAACGATTTTAATGAAAATTAAATATAAAAAATACTAAACAATTTATAAAAAAACTAGAAAAATCATGAAAAGTAGCTTGAACAGCGAGGAATTTAAGAAAAATGAAGTCGTGAAAACAGCTTATCAAATAAGCTAAAACAACTTATTATACAAAAGAGCTCAAAATGTGTATAAATAATAAACTTTGCAAGCATATACCGAAAAAGACCCAAGGGCGAGTTGGTAGAGTGTGTGTGTATAAAACGTTTGGTAGTGGGGTTGGGGTCCCAGGTTCGAGCCTTGCTCACCCGGGGATTCCCCTACTCCCAAATGTTTTTGTTTTTGCCGATTTTTTTACAACTTTTTAGAAAAGCACTAAATAAGCAATTTTTACAAAAGCACTTTTTTTAACCTTCAAATAAGCACTAGAATAAGCTAAGAAAGACAGAATAAGCTAAACACTACTAAACCTATAAAATGCCAACTGTTTGCATTTTAAGCACTAAAAAGAAAATAAAAAAGAGCATATCTAAAAAGCACTTAGGAATAAAAATAAGCAACTATAATAAGCTAGAATGACAAAAAACTTAAAAAGCTATAGAACTTAAGGAATTTTTAAGCTAAGATGCAAATAAGCTCAAATAAGCTCTAAACTAAAGAGAATAAGTTAAAATGGGCTTAATCTAACTTAATAAGCTAAACCACACCTAAATAAGCAGAAGCAATAAGCTAATAAGCCTAAATAAGCAAACAAACAAATCCTTATGACTATATAACCTAAAAACAGATTGATTTTAGACCTCAAAGAACAATAATCAACACTCAAAAAGGAGTTTGAAATTCAGAATAAGCAATAATAAGCAAATGAAAAAGCATTTTCTCAAAAAAAAATTGAACACTTAGCAATCTATGACAGTTTTGTCAAAAACTTAAAACAACAATTGCAGGCTTTAGAGCTATGTTTCTAACCTCTTTTAACACATGAATAAACACAAAAACTTCACAAAAGCAACAATAAGCTTAAAAATAAGCACACAAACAGATCCTTATGATTATATAACCTACAAACAGATTGAGATTTGACCTCAAAGAACAATAATCAACACTCAAAAAGGAGTTTGAAATTCACAATAAGCCACAATAAGCATTTGAAAAAGCATTTTCTCTTTCAAAATTTTGTCAATCTTTAGCAATACTGAAAGTTTTTGTACAACCCAAACAACAATGCAGGCTTTTAACTATTATTCTAACATGTTTTTAACACTTGTACAAACATAAAAACATCACAAATCAACAATAAGCAAGAGCACAATCAAATAAGCAACTAAAATAAGCTATAACCTAACAGATTCAAGCAATGAACTCTTAAAACCTTAAATGTGAGATTTAACACTTAAAAACTTTAACAAACTAAATTTTATAACTAAAATTACCTAATCAAAGTTGACTCAAAAGCAAAAAGCAGGTTTTGACCCATTTTGACCCATGAAATCAGTTAACCCAAACACCCCTTTAAAAACTTAAAATGCCTTTTTTACTTGCAAACTCAAATTTTTTTTTGAACAACCCTTTAAGACCAGATATCTAACAAACATAATAAGTAATATTAAGCATATTTAAACAACTAATAAGCAATCAAATAAGCTAAAACAGATTGTGCAAGTAGATAAGCTATTTAAGACAGATTTCAAAGAAAACTTGCACAAATGAAATTTTAAATTACAACTAAGCATTCATAAGCATTTAACATCTTAACAAAGCACAAATAAGCAAATAAGAACAGGCAATAAGCAACAATAAGCAGTAGAACATATAAGACTAAAAAGTGAAAAAGAAACTTACAAAATACCCGTTTCTCAAAACATGGTAAATAAACAAAACAAATCTACAAAGCTTTAGCTGTCAAAAGACAAACTAGTGAGGTCTATAAGCTCTTCCCAAGCTAGCTTATCATCTAAAGAAGCTGAGGTGTTTTAAGGGGTGGATCTTTTTAGTAGTTTTTATATTTTTATGATTAAAACAGGAAATAAATAAGATTAAAATAGTAAACTAAGGCTTGATTCAAGAAACAAAAAGCTTAGTGAAGCTTTTAGGTAAGATCTACAAGCTGCTTCATAGCTTTTCAAGGCTTGGCAACTTATATAAAATGATCAAACACAGTATCTTAAAAATACAAACCTCAAACTTTTCATTAAAACCTTAAACTTTTACAAGGAATTTAAAATACAGAATAACTTTAAAAACTTAAATGAAAGTACATTAAAAAGAGACTAAAAACTTAGAACAACTACTCAAAAAAAACTCCTTCACTACAAGGGTTAAGCCCTCTATTTATAGGTCGGATAGAAGGACCTAGATCCTTGGCTTGGTTTTCTTGTGTGAGAGGAAAAGCAACATCAATCTTGGCCCTTGATTATGTTTGTGCTTCTTTTGATCAATCATGGCCCTTGATTATTGTCACGCAATCTTTCCCCAATGATTGCTTTTGGATTCCAACGTGTCAGAGCAAAACATCATCCCTTGCATCATTCTTGGCTTCTAGAAGGGGTTTTAAGTGAGTTTAACCTCGGGGTAAGTGTAATTTTAGGGATGGAGGGTGAACAGTAACAATGGGGGTGTGAGCGGGAAAATAGGTTTGTTTTGTTTGTTTGGTGCAGGGTGAGAGTTTGGTGATATGGCACAAATGGTCCCTCCATTTTATATGAGTATATGTATTAAAGGTCCTTGGAGGTACAATTTTGGTCCTTGGAGTTTATAATTGTTTGCACCGTTAGTCCTTAAAGGACTACCGGGGGTGTTATAAAGGGTAACGGGTATGGTGTTGGGCTTGGTGTTTGGGTTGGTTATAAAAAGGAATGGTTTGGGCTTTTTATTAAGGTTTAAGGATTATAAGATATAAATGGGCTGTCCCGGGCCCACTAGGTGGGTACGGGTAGGCCCACTTTTGGCAGTTTAGGTTTTCGGGTTTGGTTTTTGATGCTCTTTCCAAATCCACTTCTCGGGGTTGACTTTGACTTGATTTGACTTTGAATTTTTGTTGACTTTTGGCTTTGACTTGACTTCTCTTTACGCTCATTCCTTTCTCGTGCTCGGTTTTGTCGATTTGGCTTCTATTTTTGTCCTTTTCTTAGATATCCATTACCTGCTCAATACAAATGCAAAACATACAAATACAATGTATTTTTGGTATGTTTTTAGTCATTTAAGTCCGGTTTTAGTGGTCAAAGGTATGTGTAATTAAACACATACCAGTCGTCTCTTGAACACTTTAACGTCGTCACAAGGAACTATGACGCCGTCTCCACGAACTGTATGCCAAATCTTGATCATCTTCGAGTAGAGTTGCAATCTTGTTAATGCATATTTTATTTTAATAGATCATGTTTTAAATTTATAAACAGCGAACCACCTAAGATCTATATACACACTAACAAGCAGCGTACCCGGTCGCGTGCAGTGTACTATGGATAAGTCCGAGGTCGACCCAAAGAGCTATGTGTTGGTGTTTTAACTTGTGGTAATTTACTTATAAACTTGAAAGCAATTAAAATTATCACTTTTGAATTTAGGAAATAAGAACTTAATTGAAATAGTCTATTACAATTGAAGGGAAGAAAGTATTATCCTAGTTACTTCTTAACTAACGTAATGATTAAATTTATTCTACTAGTTGGGAAAGGCTAGGATCGAATTGTCATCTTATCCTAACTTATAATCGCGAAATCTCGGTCCGTTGGTCACAGTAACCGATATTTTGTCCTACTGGTCATGGTAAGTGAATAAAATATTTGGCATCTAAATACCTATTAGTGGTCTCTAAAAAGTATTATCCCACACTTATGATCAAAGTATGACAACCAAGTAGATATCCAAATAGAACAAATAAAAATTAATTCACAATGATAACAATAGTAACACATAGAATGATTAGCCAAAAATTATGTTCATACAATCATAATCATGATCACAATGAAAGTAGTTAAGAACATAAACATTGATAATAGAACAGAACTATGTTGATGAGCATCGTGTCTTATCCCCGTATCGAATCAAGCACCTTAGCAGGCTGCTTGTCTTTCTGCCGTAGTTCGACCAAAAAGGGGCGAATCCTTTTTTGTTGTTTCGTTGCCCAGAACACAAAAGAATGGATTATTCCCCAATATGTTCTTTTCCATCATTATATATAGTATAATATCACTTTGAGATTTTGACAATTTTTCCCCCTCACCGTCTTTGCCTAATTAAATATAATCCTTGAAACATTATTAAGAGTGTGCACATTTAGTCTCTGTGATAAGTCATAACTATGGCGTATATGTTCCAACTACGCCGTAGTTTTTCCAACGCAGCATTTCCTTTATTAGCAAATAATAACTATGGCATAGTTATATCGACCCAACTACGCCGTAGTTCTTCGTCAGCATAAATATCCTTGCCATATTAATAAACTACGGCGTAGTCCATACGGGCCAACTACGTCGTAGTTCTTCTTAGTCACGTAATCCCTTTCCAACAATGATCAACTACGGCGTAGTCGTAAGGGTCAACTACGCCGTAGTTTCTTCCTGAATACGATTTTTGTTGTGTTTTGTCCATTTTGCCGTTTTCCGCATCTTTTCTGTTCCAATACCTTAATTACCTGAATCTGCAATATAAACGAATTAAGTACCAGATTTATATAATAAATTATATAAACCAAGGCAATAAACACGGGAATTTGATATATAAAAGTATTAAACATTTGATGTTATCACTTGTCTCGTTTCTTCCCAAATTAAGTCCAAGTCACATATCTCTAAAATGACCTTTCAAAATTCATTAAAATGACAAAAAGGAACTGATTATAACAGTTAATTTGTGGCCACTTACTCTGCAGCATTTAGGGGTTAAATGGTCCCAACCAAAAGTGTATAACAAACTGGAACCTCATCGAAAAAGTGTATAAAATGACACCTCATCAATGATCTCATTGGTTATATAACTACCCCCACACCCTTGCTTCGCACTCACTTTTAGTGCAAGATACCCCTAGTACGCCCCTTTGAGCCTATCCTTTTTACGGTTCTTGTATTTTATGATGGATTCCGGATTATTAATGAAGAGCATTATTTACACCCCACTAAAAAGTTACACCTAAATCGTCTTAGCCTTACTTGTATGTACTCATTTTTAGCACATAATTGTTTAACCCTAGTTAATTGTTTACTTGATTACATTGTTGCTAAGTCGAGTCATTTGTAGTGTATACAGTTTGGGACGATTGGGAATCATGGTAGTTTTTATTATATGGAAAAATGGGAAAGAAAGTCAGATTATTACTCCATACGTGTTTAATATACTCCATGTTTGTTGATCCTTTTAATTCGGGTCATTAGTTAGTTTATTATTGAGTTATTAAAAACTCAAGTGTAGAGGTGTATTATAAACCTCGAGTCATGTACATTATTTATTTTCAAGCAGATGACAAGGCAAAATTGTATATAAAAAAGAGAAAAAGAAAGAAAAATCAAAAAATAAAAAAATGAAAAAACGCAAAAAAAAACATGTTAGAATATACAGGCTGCCATCTTGCATTTGTTTATGTCAAAAAAAGAGTCAAGAAAGAAAAGAAAGAGTCTGATGTATAGTTGTGTACAATTGTTAAAGTTTTTGTCGAGTCTTGGCTTAGCAACGCCTTTTACATGTGATCTTGTGAATAATTAGCTTGCCACTAGTAAATTTCCCCCATTATCCCTAACAGTGTTTCCTTTACCCTACACCTAACAATACAACCCTTCAAAAGACCTCTATGATAGTAAGTAATTCCTAGGTACTCACGCCAAAGCGGTGGAGGATTTGATCCTATATCAAGCCTATGGTAATCTATATACTATGACAGGTAGTGAGGGTTTGTTTTCCCGTTTCCTATATTATTATAATTCATTATTACACCGAGTGAAAGAGATAATCTAAATACTTATGTGAGGTGCTAGTATATAATTTCTGTTCTTTTAACTACAAGGTTGATCCGGTTGTGCCATAAACTATCTTTACTTAGTAGGTTAAATGTCCTCGACTTTTCTATTTATTCGACGGAAAAGCTTATTTGCTTGAGGACAAGCAAATCCCAAGTGTAGGGTTTGATGAAGTGTACTTTTATATACTTTTTCAGGGTCATTTAACCCCCAAAATCATGCAAATATGCCCAAATATTGTTGTAGAATATGTGTATTATCTAAACACTTAACCAATCAATGAGAAACTAGAGAGAGAAAGGGATGGAAGGAAGGTTTCTAGTGATAAAAAGAAAGAGATAATATTAGATTACTAGTGTGTGCAAGAAATGAAACCAATCAACACCCTTTCCAAGCTATGGAGAGGGTATTTATACATCATATAGGCCGTGGCTCACTTGGGCCTTGTGGGCTTTCTATAGGCTTTGGCCCAACTAGCTTAATAATGTTCCAAAAACTATCTAAGACCTACGAGCTATGTATTTTAGGAGGGACCGAGTCATTTCTTGACTCCTAACAATCTCCCCCTAAGAGAGGTCACATCCTTTTACAAAAATCTTAAACTTAGCATTCTACAAATGTCTTCGGTCTTTGCTCGTGGTCTTGAATTTTGTCTTTTAACTTGTGATATGCGTAGTGATCTTTAGACTTTAGGCTTGATCTTGTTCCTTTAAGCTTGACTTGCATGTTATATTTGAGCTTCTTGAGATCATCAGCCGAATATAATCTCTTATCATCATCTTGTGATCTTTTTCCATCTTATGTACTTGTGACCTTCGGACCGACATGCTCATACTTTTCTTGATCTTAAAAGCTTGTATTGTCATCTTTCGTGAAGTTCTTTAACTTTAACACTTCATCACCTCAAGAAGGATGTGCGGTATCAGAGTAACGGAAGTCTTAAAACATGAACGTGAGCTTTTATAATGTCTTTACAATTGTCGGTCGAGTATGAGCATGTGGCTATGAATCTTGACTTGTCTTGAATCAGCCGCGACCACCATCGGGATTACGTGTATGAATGGGTTAGTGATAAACAACATATATGGACGAAAGTGTCTTTGTCACTTTGTCGAATACGGTTGCAATAACCACAGTTCCCCTTTAATTAGTATAAATACTGCCTGTGATCAGGTAGAATTCCAAAGAATCTCCTTGACAGGGTTTCGCAGCTGCACTAACCGTTCTCATTACCAGAGCGTCTCAAAGCATACAACATGGTATAAGTGAACCAGAGAGACACAATGTCACCGATTGAATCAAAAATTAATTTGAAAATTAATCGACGTGTCACTTGCTAAAGTGGTTTTGCGACACATCGAGAGTTTTAAGCATTTCAAAATTCGTTAACCGTCAATTCATAGTCTGGACCGAATTGATATCCAGTGTCACAAGTTTGATCCATATAGGATCTCACAAGTCACCTACCGCAGAGCTTGTTTGATGTTGGCTCTGGAAGGATTTCCATCATCATCGTGAATACTTTAGTATCACTATGATGTTCTGGCAATACCACAAGGATAATGCGTAGGACTCTTAAGATATTACTTGTTTTCACAGTGTATGAAAAACAAATATATTGGAATAGTATCCTAGTGAGATTTATGGATGATCTCTTTATGGCTCTAGACTCGATAGTGCACTTTAGTTTTAGTAATTGGAGGCTGGAGCAGACTGCCACCTTTTCAATACTAACTAACTCGGAGTGAGAAAGTCGATAGAAATGTGTGTAATCTTCGTGAGAAATGAAAAAAAGAGTCTTTTAAGAGACCTTGAGTGGCTAGGGAGGGTTGTGCATCGCATCACTGGGTCCATGATGACTATCTTCAGTACCAGACAACAGCTTAGTGTTTCTGATAGCATATGTATTGACCCGGTTTCTGCCTAAGTGTAAGAAGGGCTTCTTTCTTTTCACCCTTTATCTTAACTTTTATTTTTCATTCTTCAACCCCTTCAATGCTTACCAAGACTTCATCACTAACACCTTGTTGGGTTTATTCCAGTGTTAGCTCTGTCTTAGTCTGCATTTTTTCCTTTTCTCACTTTTTCTCCTTTTAATCATACCCAAGGACTTCTATTCTATCTAACGGAATATCCCTGGGTAGATCCCTTCGGTTCTGACTGGATCGTGGGAACGAACACCTATACCTAACCACCTTATAACTCCAATAAATTAAGTACATGGTTGGTCTTTTGGTATTGTTCTCAACCTTAAAACCATTTGAAAATATCGATCAAGGTACATTGTGATATAAATCGAAACATTTGGTACCTTGATGGTTTTTAACTTTCAAAATTGCTCCCCCTGCATATGTGCATTGATATTCGAAAATGTTAAACACATAAGAGAAAGAAGCTGCACTAGAGTCATTAAGATCACATTTTACAAGTTATATATGTTAATACAAATATTCGCGCAAAAACGATATTTATATTTAATGATCTTCATGTTTTGATAATAACAAATATAATGTCATACTACGTAATAGTTTACGTAAACAAGTTATTTAGTCAAAAGTTTACTTGAATCCGACTAATCGCTTAAGGTATGAATATGACATTATTATACGTAGTTAATGATCAAAGAAAAATATTATCATTTGCATAAACCTTTTCTAATCAAATGATTTAAGTTAACACATGATTAATTATAAGCTAGTTATATTAATCATGTAAGACAAAATAAGATTAACCATAAGTGGAAACAATCTTTTTAAATCTTTCCAAATCTTCCCAAATCTAGAAAATATATCTTAATTCATGATAAGAAATTTTTTGTTTTAGAAGAATCTATTAAACTAGTTTTAATAAGTACAAAACAATATTTTGTATAGATTTGGGGTTAATCATAAAATTACAAATGTTGTCCTAGCTCCTCGGACGGATCCACCATAACAAGGCATAGATCCAGGTGTAGGTGGATCCGTGGGTCGCAACGTCTAGCAGTTTGGGCCAGCATTTGAATTTTAAAGGTTTGCCTATAAATAACAACCTTAAGTCTTCATTTTAGACAACTTTTGTAAAATATTTTTTACATACATCTTTCATCTTTTATTATTCTGGAACTCATTGTACTTGTTACTTAATCTATTTACAAGTGATAACTCATTCCACTCTTTAGTGAAGTAACACTCAAGTTGACGTCAAGCTTCAAGTGTTAATAGTTTAGTGTGTTGTATATCTTGTGTTGTGTGTATCATATGTGTATGATAGGTTAGTATTTAGGCCACAAAATACATTGTGTGTTAGATTGGTTCTATCTCGAAGTAGAACTCGGTATTTAGCTTTGTACAGAAAAAAGTGTAAGCGACGTGTATGATTTTCTCTGCTTAAGCGGCTTGTTGACAAGTGGAAGTATTACTCTTAAGTTGGGTACTTTGGGGAGTAGAGTAGGAGCGAAGGCGAGTTCGTAGCCGAACCTCTAAAATCATTAATGTCTTCGGTTTGATATTTCTTATCTTTACTTGTTATATTTCGTATGATAGTTACTAACTGATCTGCATCGTATCATATTACACTTGTGTATTCTCTTGAATTTAATAGTCGACAATCCAAGTTTGAATTTTAAAATGGTTATAAATATTCAAACCCTACTTCTAGGTCCCTTCTAGTTTCCACAATTGGTATCAAAGGCCAAGGTCACCCAAGATCTTTAACGTATATTATACATTAAAGCTTGAATCGATCTATGGATTTGGATAAATATCTAGAAGGGCAATCTATGCAAAGACCACCTTTTTTTGAAAGTGATCATTTTATTTATTGGAAAAATAGATTTGAAACTGATGTGAAAGCAAAAGATTTAGATCTTTGGCATATTATTTTGAATGGTAATATTCCACCAGTTGCCCAAAATGAAGTTACCTAAATTTTAGAGGTTGTTCCTTTTGAAGAACAATCCGACGATCTTAAAAAGAAACTTGCTAAAAATAATGAAGCTAAAATGGTTCTTTATAATGCTTTACCTAAAAAGTAATATGAAAGAATTTTTATGTGTAATACGGCTAAAGATATTTGGCAATCATTGTTAATCACGCATCAAGGTAATAGCCAAGTAAAGGATAGTAAAATTGATCTTCTTGTTAAACAATATGAACAATTTACTATCCTTGAAGAAGAATCTATTGATAGCGGTTTTGCTAGATTTAACACTATTATTACTAGTCTTAAAGCTCTTGATGAAGGTTTCTCTAGCAAGACCTACATTAGGAAGTTTCTTAGGGCTCTACATCCTAAATGGAGAGTAAAGGTCACAGTGATTGAAGAATCGAAAGATTTGTCATCGAGCTTGTCGGCAATCTAAAAGTACATGTAGTAGTCATGGAAAAGGATTCCAAAATTTATAGAGGCAAAAAGGAAAGAGTTAAGTCTATTGCCTTGAAAGCTAAGAAAGAGTCTAGCGATGATGAAACTTCGACATCCGGAAGCGATGACGAATAATATGCTATGGCTGTAAGGAACTTTAAAAAGTTCTTTAGAAGAAAGGGTAAATTTGTTAGGCAACCAAGAGAAGAAAAGAAGTCATTCTGACAAAGAGATGAGAAGAAATGAAAGAGTGACAAGAAATGTTTTAGATGCGGTGATCCAAATCATCTCATTGGCGATTGTCCAAAACCATTTCGCAACAAAGATCAAAAGGCCTTCATTAGAGGTTATTGGAGCGATAGCGAAAATGATGCCGAAGGAAAAACCAACGATGAAACTTGTCTCATGGCTCAATCGTCGAATGAGGTAACTCTTAACTCTTCTTATCATAGTGATGACGCATCTTATTTTGACAATGATAGTATGCAAATAGAATACGATAGCTTATGTGAAATTAGCTTAAAAATCATTAACAAGAATAAAATTTTGAAAACTAAAAGATATCATTTAGAAAAAGAAATTTTAGAATTAAACGAGAAAATTAATAAACTTGAGAGAAGTAAAGAAGTTGAGATTGCGTGTAAGTCATGTGAGGAACTAAAATCGGAAAAGGCCAAACTTAAAGAAACTCAAGTTAAATTTGTTATATTTGATAAAAGCGCTATTACACTTAGAGAAATGTTAAATAATCAAAAGTCTCCTAGGTGTAAAATAGGTCTAGGATTTAATGATAGTAAAGCGTCAACAAGCGGAACTAAAAACATGAGTTTCGTTGGATCGTCCGCTAACAAGGAGACAGACGGATCCACCATAAAGGTGCACGGATCCACCTTAACTGGATCCGTGACTCGCACCTATGGCAAAAAAGGGACATGACACATTTTTAGTCCACATATGTCTTCTAGATTGGATTTTGTTATTACTAGGAAGAAACTAATACATAATAGAACTGATGAGTCAAAGAAACCGTCTTTAAAACTATCACTTAAAAGCGGTATAAGTTATGTCAAAACCGAGTCTAGATCGAAAACACCTCCACCTAGAAGAAACATCTCTTCTCAACCCTGATACAACACACCTCAATCTAGAAGAAACTCTAGACAACCAATTCATCAAAACTCTTACCTTATGAATTGGAACAACCAACAAAATCAAGGCTTCGTACATATGGGAAATTGTATCCCATTTCAATATCCCAATCAATTGCAACAAATGCAAGGGATGTACAACACTAACATTTTCGGACCCTTGAGATATTGCGGACCAAACGCTTGAATTTGTATTTGTTGAAATAGGTTTGCTTGAGAACATGCTTAGAACCGGATGAGTGGATCAAAGATAGTGGTTGCTCCAAACATATGACCGGTAACAAGAGTTTATTCTCTACCTACAAAGCATACAACCGAGGTAATGTTGTTTTTGGAAGTAACCTAAAAGGAAAGATCATAGGTAAAGGTACAATTTCTAATGACACTCTTACTATATCTAATGTAGAACACGTAGATAACTTAGCTTTTAACTTACTTAGTATCGGTCAAATTTGTGACAATAAGTGTCAAGTCTTATTCACGGAAGAAGATAGTGAAATAATTAAAGATGGTAAAACCATAGGAAACGGGATTAGGAAAAATGGTTTATACGTAATGAAATTAGGAAATAAGTATCAAGACAAATTATGTCTCGTCACGGTATTGGATAATTCTACCTTATGGCATAGAAGTCTTGGTTATGCAAATATGCGTTTAATTCAATCGTTCTCATCTAAAGAATTAGTTAGAAACTTACCTAATCTAAAATATGATAAACATTTTTGTGATGCTTGTAAAATTGGGAAGCAAGCTCATGCAAGTCATAAAGCTAAAATTATGGTTTCCACTAAAAGATGTTTAGAATTATTACATATGGACTTATTTGGTCCATCGGCAATTAAAAGCTATGGAGGTAATTTATACACCTTAGTAGTAGTAGATGATTATTCTAAGTATACATGGACTAGATTTTTAAAGACTAAAAATGAAGCTTTTGAGAAATTTGAAATATTAAGTAGGAAAATTCAAAACCAACTAGGTAGTTCTATAATAGCTATTAGAACGGATCATGGTCGGGAATTTGATAATGAAGTATAATTCAGAGCTTATTGTGATGCACAAGGCATTACTCATAACTTCTCGGCTCCACGTACTCCACAATCAAATGGGGTAGTAGAAAGAAAGAATAGGACCTTACAAGAGATGTCTAGGACCATGCTTAATGAACAGTCCATTCCACAAAACTTTTGGTGTAATGCCGTTGATACGTCAACTTATATACTAAATAGAATATTAATTCGACCAATACTAGGAATAACCCCTTATGAAATATTTAGAGGTAGGAAACCTTCTTTAAAATATTTTAAAGTATTTGGAAGCAAGTAATTCATTTTGAATACTAAAGACTATCTAACTAAGTTTGACCCAAAGTCATACGAAGGTGTTTTTCTAGGGTATTCTCAAAATAGTAAAGCCTATGTAGTATTAAATAAACATACAATAAAAGTTAAAGAATCACTCAACGTGACATTCGATGAAAGTCCTCCTCCTACCAAATTATCACCATTGGTTGATGATGATGTTGGTGAAGAAGAAGCCATTAGAAAGAATACCAAAATAGTAAACACTAATAGTGAATACGATGAGTCGATAGAAGTTGACGAAATCATTAACATTAAAGAGTCTAAGAATCATCCACTAGATCAAGTCATAGGAAATCTAAATCAAAGAACCTTAAGATCTTAAGCCCAAAATCATAGTAATTTTTTTGTTTTATATCTACAATAGAACCCAAAAATTTCAATGAAGCATTAAAAGATGAAAGTTGGGTTGTAGCTATGCAAGAAGAACTAAATTAATTTATAGCTAATGATGTTTGGGAATTAGTCCCTTTACCTGTAAGTCAATCCGTCATAGGAACAAAATGGGTCTTTAGAAATAAATTAGATAAAAATGGTATCGTATCTAGAAATAAAGCTAGATTAGTAGCACAAAGATATAATTAACAAGAAGGTATAAATTATGATGAAACATATGCTTCGGTAGCTAGATTAGAGTTGATTAGAATACTTCTTGCTATTGCTTGTGCAAATGATTTTAAATTATATCAAATGGATGTAAAAAGAGCTTTTTTAAATGGTTTTATAAACGAAGAGGTTTACATTCCTCAACCTCCGGGGTTCATTGATTTTCAAAACTTAAAAAGGCTTTGTATGGTCTTAATCAAGCTCCCAAAGCTTGGTATGATAGACTAAAAGCATTTTTGATAAAACACGAGTATTCAATAGGAATGGTCAATAATACACTTTTTACTAAGAAATCAAACTCACATCTAATCATTGTTCAAATATATGTCGACGACATTATATTTGGTTTTACGAGTCAAAACTTGTGTGATGATTTTGCAAAAATCATGCACGACAAGTTTGAGATGAGTATGATGGGGGAGTTAAACTTCTTCTTGGGTCTTCAAATCAAACAAATGAAAGACTGAATATTTTTCAATCAATCCAAGTACATCAAGAAGATGTTAAAGAAGTTCGGGTTGGAAGATTCCAAACCAACCAAGACGCTGATGTCAATGGAGATCAAGCTCACTAAAGACGATGAAGCCGACTCCGTGGATAGCTCTAAATATCAAGGTGTGACTGGTAGTTTACTTTATTTAACTGCAAGTAGGCCTGATATTATGTTTAGTGTTTGCTTATGTGCTCGTTTCCAAGAAAATCCTAAGACTACCCATTTAGAAGTCGTTAAGCATATATTTAGGTATATTAGAGGAACTAGTCACTTAGGATTATAGTATCCGAAAGGAACCGGAATAAAAACTGTAGTTTATGCCGACTCCGACCACGCGGGCGATTACGTTGATTGCAAAAGCACTAGTGGCATTTGTACGTTCATGGTATGTTGTTTAACATCTTGGTTCGCTAAGAAACAAACGGCCCTTGCTATCTCCATGATCGAAGCCGAATACGTCTCCGACAGAAAGGCATATCAACAAGCACTATGGATGAAACAAGCTCTCATCGACTACGACATACGCCTCGATGACATTCCGATTATGTGCGACAATAAAGGCGCTATCGACTTAAGTAAAAACCCCATACAATACTCTAGAACAAAATATATATAAATCCGTCACCACTTTCTATGCGATAACATCCAAAAGGGCAATATCTCTATCGAGAAAGTTGCATCCGAAGATAATATAGTCGATATATTTACTAAGCCTTTAAAACGTGAATTATTTAATTATTTAAGATCAGGATTAGGAATGATGGAACTTATCATGGATAAAGATCCTTCATCATCCCAAAAATAATCATAAGCGGAAACTCTAATGAAGTAATTATTCATTATTTAAAAGATGATAATTCTCATTACTAGTTCCAATTACAAAACTTTTGATCATGAACATAATTAAGATTAGAATTTTACTAGATAAAGAAAATATCAATAACATGACCATAGATATTTTCAAAGTCTACATGTATGGTCAATACATGAAATTACAAAATCGATTGAAAAAGACGAAAATGACAATCATCGAATTACAAATCACACTTGTGTTAACGATGTTTTGTTGACTCTAAATGTTCATAAATGATTTTGTTATTAGTAATGGTCAAACTTATGCTAAAAGATAACGCACTCCTAGTAGGATCGACTACGTTGAAATTCCATCAGGAAATTCACGACAAGTTACACGGTTCACTCAAAACTTAGACGTCGACATCAAAAATTATATCACATACTCCTAATAGTAAGTATAACACACTCCAATTGCTAAAAACATAACACCGTATCTCAATTTGCTCAAAAATCAGCTATGTCTGTATTTTTGGAAACCTGCGGACCACAGATCTACCATATGGAGATTCGTGCATTATTTAGGTGGATCTGTGAGTCTCAGCTCGCGGTTAAATAACAGATTTTAAGCAAATTGAGACCACAACTATTATTTTACAAACACACCCACGAACTCAAACACTAAAATCCTCATACAAACATAACACAAATTGGCAATTGGAGCAATTAATCTACAAGATCATTAACAAATCATCAATCTAAAACAACTATTGTAGGTAATTTCATCTTATTTTCTTCTTAATTTTGTGTCTAGGGTTTTGATTTTGATTAAATTAAATAATTTGAGGATTTTAATTTTTCATACTATTTTCGCATAATTAGAACTATGATATAGCAATGTATAACTATTATGACACTTAGAAAGCATACTTGAAGCGATTCGGCAAAAATCATTTTTTGCCAAAAACCCCAAGTTATGATTTTTGAAACTTCACTTCTAAGAACCTTTCAAAACAACAGTTGTTTAACTACATTGTTAATATAACGCAAAAACATTTTTCTCCATGCATTAGGTCTCATGAATGTATATACGAGATGTTTAACTCATAAGCATTTTTCGTTTCATTCATCTAGAGCAATATCAAACATAGGTTGTGCACTAAGGTTTGCTTATTACTAGTATTAATATTATTTTTCTCTTGTTGTTTGAGTCAAGCAAACCGTACACCCACATCAAGTCCATATAGACACACTTACATTCTATTTTTCACTTATCGATTCATTATCATAATTTCTCATTGAAATCACTATACATCACGTAGGTACCAAAATGCCAAGCGAATACCAACAAGACTACAAGAAAACCCGTGCTTATGCTCCAAAAATCTACAATGATCCCAACATGTCCGATACACTTAGGGATATCTATAGGACTTTAGAAAGTAGATATGTTCATGAAGGGAGAACCATTGACCCATCTTTCTACAATGACCTTAGTGATGACTCAGTGGCCAAGTTTACCGCCATAGGTTTTGATTGCTTGCTATCTCTAGATGAGCAAATTTGTCCTAGGTTTATCTTTGAGTTTTACAAAACTCTTAAGCTAGAAAGAGACTCCAACAACCATTTCTCAATCCAATTCATTATCAACAATCATCATTTCAACCTCTCCCTTGCTCAATTTGCCGAGCTTACCTATCTCCCTAATCAAGGCATTTGCATCTACTCTGATGCATGGGGTCTTGATGAACTTGAGAAAACCCTAGAGCAAATTGAACCTTACAACTCACGTCTTCCTGCTCTTGATGATATCCGAAACCTAATCCATAGAAGAACCGTTCATGAAAAGATAGACAAAGAGGGAAACACCATCCACAAATTGCCAAACCAAATCAAAACAAATGAGCTCTTTGATCACCTTAGGCCTTGTGAACTAGTCATTAGGGAAAACGTCTATTCCGCCATAGGAAATAGAGACCACACTCAAGCAGTTATTGCTTTGATGTTGTATTGCCTAGAAAATAGACAACCCTTCAACCTTGCCTACTTCATCATTAGGAGGATGTACTTCTTTAGGGATAGACGAGACAAAGTTCTACCATATGGCATGATCTTAACTCGTCTCTTTAAGAACCTTAAAGCAAACATGGCACAAGGGTCATTTGATGAACGTTACAAACTTGTCCCTAGGAAAATGTCCTCACTTAAGGCAAAACAACCCAAGAAACCTCCACCCAAAAGAACTAGGAATGTAGGAAAATCTAAACGGACTCAATTGACCACCTCATCTTTAACTGAATCACCACCCCCTCTGATAATGAAGATTTGCCTAGCACCAAACTTTCCCCTAGGTCATATAGTAGAGCTCTTAAGGACGATCCCAACATGTCCAAGGAGCAAAGGGAGACATGAGGGATGTTTAAAAACATGGGTTGAGCGTTGCACAACCTTTGCAATGTTGTGAAAAGGGATGTCGATGAAGGAAGATTTGTTTATAGAATAATTTAGATGTATAATTATTGTATCTCCAAATTATTGACTTGTTTACTTATATTTGCATGCTTGAATCTGAATCAATCACTTTGAAATTATGCTATCTTTATGATATTTTCATATATTGACAGTAAGTATCGATACTAAGTTTGCATGAAAATATGTTTTGTGTTTTGGGTGAAAATTGATGTTCTGGTCATTTTTCTTGACAACTGCGACCCACGGATCCACTATATGGAAGATCTGTATGTTGTATTGGTGGATCCGTAGCTCACTCAGTCCAGGTGCCAAAAATTCAAGTTTTCTTGATTTTTAACTTTTTCTACTTTATTTTATAACCATGCTATATGATACTATGTGGGATCTTAAACCTTAGGATATAACATGTTCTCTATATAATCCAAGAACCATTATACAATTCATATCACCACTTTCTCCTTATAATCATCATCCTCAAACACCATTTTCTTCACATTTTCTCCACATTCCTTACATACAACCTTACTAGTTCATCACCATGACTAGTTCATCCAAAACAAATTCACCAAACTTTAAAAGAAAAACCACAAGAATGAGTGTCAAGTATCCAAACTATGTCAATCTCACATCCTCAAGTGAAGAACAACCAAATGAGAGAACTCCTTCACCACCTCCTAGAAAGAAATCCCTTTCACCACCTCAAGCTCCATCAAAATCCATCTCTAGCAAAAGCACACACTACACCTCTTCATCATCACCAAGTGAGTCTCCGACACCAACTCACGTTGCACCACCACCTAAACTTCGTTTTGTCATTCCGATAAAACTAGAACCTCAAGAACTTCCTCCACCTCAAATGTCACCAAATGATCCCTATGCTCAAACCATGGATAATTGGCCACCGGGCCCTTCTAATCCATCTCCACCACCACGTGTCTCTCGACCACCTCTTGGTTTTCCAAATCCACCACCCGGATTTGAACCATTGCCATCAACCCAACCTTTGTTTGTTAACATTAACAACAACACACCTCTCCTCCACAACAATGCACCTCCACTTAAAAACATTCACCATCCACCACCAAATCTTAGAAATCAAGATTTTCCCAATCCTTCAAACATTTTGGATTTTGTTCATCCAAATGACATGCCTCACCTCCACAACATGTTTTGTCAATGTTGTAGCACCACAAGGCATGAAATCCAAATGCTCTAAAACCGTATCAACTACATGTTCTCATACATTCGACACCACCTCGGCTCTTTCTCACAACCACCTTACTTTCCGCATTAGCCACATAACCATCTCACCTCACCCCTCAGATTATATGGGAAAATGTTTTCTGTCCCAAGATTTAGGATTTTTAATTGTTTTCTTCAATTTTCTAGTTTAAGCTTATCATGTATTGGCTTTAAGGCCAAATTTTATGTTTTATCCCTTATAATGGTTTTAACATTATGTTCATTTGTTTTGTTAACGATGGATGTTCATTGTGTAAAATGTATATGTGTGCATTTATGATTGTCATATATATATTTGCTTGCCTACTAACTTTGTTTTGTAGCAATGCATCCATAGCTTGATTACTTGTTGCCCCAAGCAAGGGGGAGTATACACCAAGAGGGAGCACTTGCATCTAGTCTTTATTTTTTACTTTGCATTCGTTACTAAGTCACTTAGCATTCGTCAAAACAAGACATGCAAGGAAGGCCTCTACAACACTTTTTGCTTCGACAAAAAGGGGGAGAAGAAATGTAAACTCATCCACTAAATACTTATTTAGTAACTTTTAAATAAGCATGAGTTTATATTTTGTCATCATCAAAAAGGGGGAGATTGTTAATACAAATATTCGCGCAAAAATGATATTTATATTTAATGATCTTCATGTTTTGATAATAACAAATATAATGTCATACTACGTAAAAGTTTACGTAAACAAGTTATTTAGTCGAAAGTTTACTTGACGCCGACAAATCACTTAAGGTATGAATATGGCATTATTAAACATAGTTAATGATCAAAGAAAAATATTATCATTTGCATAAACCTTTTCTAATCAAATGATTTAAGTTAACACATGATTAATTATAAGCTAGTTATATTAATCATGTAAGACAAAATAAGATTAACCATAAGTGGAAACAATCTTTCCAAATCTTCCCAAATCCAGAAAATCTTTCCTTATTTGTGATAAGAAATATTTTGTTCTAGAAGAATCTATTAAACTAGTTTAATAAGTACAAAACAATATTTTGTATAGATTTAGGGTTAATCATAAAATGACAAAATGTTGTCCTAGGTCCTCGGATGGATCCACTATAATAAGGCACGGATCCAAGTGTTCGTGGATTCGTGGGTCGCATCGTCCAGCTATTTGGGACAACATTTGAATTTCAAAGGTTTGCCTATAAATAACAACCTTAAGTCTTCATTTTAGACAACTCTTGTAAAATATTTTTCACATACATCTTTTATCTTTTATATTCTTTGATCATTATACTTGTTACTTAATCCACTACAAGTGATCAACTCATTCCACTCTTTAGTGAAGAACACTCAAGAAGACGTCAAGCTTCAAGTGTTAATAGTTTAGTTGTGTCATCACGTTTGTAATAATCATTGTAATAATCATTCATCTTGTATATCTTGTGTTGTGTGTTGTGTGTATCATATGTGTAAGATAGGTTAGTATTTAGGCCACAAAATACATAGTGTGTTAGATTAGTTCCATCTCGAAGTAGAACTCGGTATTTAGCTTAGTTCCGGAAAAAGTGTAAGCGACGTGTACGGTTTTCTCCGCCTTAACGGAGCTTGTTGACATAGCAACGATAACTCTCAAGTTGGGTACTTAGGGAGTAGAGTAGGGCGAAGAGGAGCTTCTTAGCCGAACCACTATAAATCATTGTGTCATCGGTTTGATCTTTCTTATCTTTACTTGTTTATATTTCGTAGATTAGTTACTTACTTATTGCATCGCTATCATATACACTTGTGTATATCTCTTGAGTTCACATAAGTCAACAATCTAAGTTTTAATTTTAAAACGGTAAAAACTATTCAACCCCCCTTCTAGTTTCCACAATTGGTATCAGAAGCCAAGGTCACCCAAGATCTTTAACGTATATTGTACATTAAAGCTTGAATCGATCTATGGATTCGGATAAATATCTAGAAGGGCAATCTATGCAAAGACCACCTCTTTTTGAAAGTGATCATTTTATTTATTGGAAAAATAGATTTGAAACTTATGTGAAAGCAAAAGATTTAGATCTTTGGCATATTATCTTGAATGGTGATTTTCCACCGGTTGCTAGAAACAAAGAAACCCAAGTTTTAGAGGTTGTTCCTTTTGAAGAACAATCCGACGATCTTAAAAAGAAACTTGCTAAAAATAATGAAGCTAAAATGGTTCTTTATAATGCTTTACCTAAAAAGGAATACGAAAGAATTTTTATGTGTAAAACGGCTAAAGATATTTGGCAATCGTTGTTAATCACACATCAAGGTAATAGCCAAGTAAAGGATAATAAAATTGATCTTCTTGTTCAACAATATGAACAATTTACTATCCTTGAAGAAGAATATATTGATAGCAGTTTTGCTAGATTTAACACTATTATTACTAGTCTTAAAGCTCTTGATGAAGGTTTCTCTAGCAAGAACTATGTTAGGAAGTTTCTTAGGGCTCTACATCCTAAATGGAGAGCAAAGGTCACGGCGATTGAAGAATCAAAAGATTTGTCATCACTAGCTCTAGACGAGCTTATCGGCAATCTAAAAGTACATAAAGTAGTCATGGAAAAGGATTCCAAAATTTATAGAGGCAAAAAGGAAAGAGTTTTTAAGTCCCATTGCCCTTGAAAAGCTACGAAAAGTCATCGATGAAGAAACTTCAACATCCGAAAGTGATGACGAAATATGCTAAGGCTGTAAAGGAACTTTAAAAAGTTCTTTAGGAAGAAAAGGGTAATTTTTAGGCAACAAGAAAGAAAAGAAGTCCTTCCGACAAAGAGAATGATAAGAAAGAAAGATTGATCGAAATGTTTTTGATCGGTGATCCCAAATCATCTCATTGGCATTGTCCAAAACCATCTCGCAACAAAGATCAAAGGCCTTCATTGAGTCTTGGAGTGAAAGAAAAATGACGCCGAAGAAAAAACCACGATAAAACTTGTTCAATGGGCTCAATCGTTAAATCGGTAACCTTAACTCATTTCATTATAGTGAAAATGCATCTCCTCTAGGATAATGATAAGTATGCAAATAGTACATCTATAGCTTATTGTGAAATTAGCTTCAAAATCAATGACAATAATAAAATTAATGAAAAAACTAAAATAATCTTTTAGAAAAAGAAATATTAGATTGAATTAGGAAATAAGAAACTTAAGTAATAAATAAAAATGAGATTGCGTGTTAAGTCATGGAGAAACTGTAAATCGAAAGACGCCAAATTAAAGAAACTCAAGTAAATTTGTTAAATTTGATAACACCTAATTTACTTAAAAAAATGTTAATAATCAAAAATTTACCTAGTAGTAAAATCGGTCTAGGATTTGATGATAGTAAAGCACAACAACGGAACTAAAAACATGTATTTAGTTAGATCGTCTGCTAAAAAAGGACGACGAATCCACCTTACATGGATTTCGGTAGTCGCAACTATGGAGAAAAGGTACAGAACGTTTTAGTCCGAGCTAGTCTTTCTAGATCGGATTTTGTTAGTACTTGAATAAACTATACAACATAGCATTGATGAGTCAAAGAACCCGTCTTTAAAACATCACCTAAAAGCGGTATAGTGTTAATGTCAAAACTCGAGTCTAATTCGAAAACACTCTACCTAAAGAAAATCTCTTCTCACCAGTGATACAACATACCTCAATCTAGGGAGAAAATCTAGACAAACCAATTCATCAAAACGTTTACCCTGATGAAATTGGAACACCAACAAAATCAAGGCTTCGTACAAAAGGAAACTGTATCCCATTTCAATATCCCAATCAATTGCAACAAATGCAAGGGATGTACAACACTAACATTTTCGGACCCATGAGATATTGGGGACCAAACACTTGAATTTGTTTTTGTTGAAATAGGTAATGCAATGAACAGCTTGGAACCGGATATGATGCAAAGATTAGTGTTGCTCCAAACATATGACCGGTGACAAGAGTTTATTCTCTACCTACAAAGCATACGACGGAGGTAATGTTGTTTTTGGAAGCAACCTAAAAGGAAAGATCATATGCAAAGGTACAATCTCTAATGACTATCTTACTATATCTATGTATGAACACGATAGATAACTTAAGCCTTTAACTTACTTAGTGTCAGTCAAATTTGTGACAATAATGTCATGTCCGATATTCACGGAAAAAGGTAGTGAAATAATTAAAGATGGTAAAATCATAGAAATGGGATTAAGGAAAAATGGTTTTATACTAATGAAATTTAAGAAATAAGTCTCAAAAAATTATGTCTCGCTACGGTAGTAGATAACATTTCTTATGGCATAGAAGACTTGGTCACGCAAATAAATATTAATTCAATCGTATTTGTCAACTGAAAGAATTAGTTAGAAACCTGTAGCCTAAGCTAAAATATGATAAACATTTTTTGTGATGCTAGCCAAATTGTGAACAAGCTCATGCAAGTCTGAAAGCTAAAAATATGTTTTCCAACTAAAAGATGTTTAGAATGATTACATATAGACTTATTTGGTCCATCGGCAATTAACAGCTATGGAGGTAATCTATACACATTAGATGTAGTAGATGATTATTCTAGGTAAATACATAACTAATGTTCTAAGACTAAATAATGAAGCTTATGAGAAATGTATGTAATATTATTAGAGAAAAATTCAATACAACTAGTAGTTTATATATAGCTATTAGAACGGACCATGGTCGGAAATTTGATAACGAAGTACAATTCGGCAGCTTATGGTATGCACAAGCCTTACTCATAACTTCTCGGCTCTACGTACTCCACAATCAAATGGAGTAGTAGAAGAAAGAATAGGACCTTACAAGACATGTCTAAGACCATGCTTAATGAACAATTCATTCCACAAAAGTTTTGGTGTAATGCCGTTGATACGTCAACTTAGAAACTAAATAGAATTCTTAATTTGACCAATACAAGAAAAACTCCTTATGAAATATTTAGAGGAAGAAACATTCTTTAGAATATTTTTAAAAATTTGGAAGAAGAGCCTTCATCCTTGAAACTAACGACTATCTAACCAATTTGACCAAAAGTCATACGAAGTGTTTTTTCTAGGCTATTCTCAAAATAGAAAGCTTAGTTAAGTACTTAAAAAACGTTATACAATGAAAGTCAAAGAATCACTCAACGTGACATTCAATGAAAGTCCTCCTCCTACCAAATTATCACCATTGGTTGATGATGATGTTGGTGAAGAAGAAGCCATTAGAAAGAATACCAAAATAGTAAATATTAATAATGAAGAAGATGAGTCGATAGAAGTTGACGAAATCGTTTAACATAAGGAAATCCAAAAATCATCCCAACCTAGATCAAGTCATAGAAAATCTCAATCAAAGAACCTTAATATCTCAAGCCTAAAATCATAGTAATTTCTTTTGTTTTATATTCACAATAGAACCTAAAAATGTCAATGAAGCATTAAAAGATGAAAGTTGGGTTGTAGCTATGCAAGAAGAACTAAATCAATTTGTAGTAAATGATGTTTGGAAATTAGTCCCTTTACCTATAAACACAGATCCTCATATAACATAATGTTCTTTAGAAAATAAATTAGATGAAACGGTATAGTATCTAGAAGATAAGGCTAGGATTAGTACCCTCCCCCCCCCCCCCCCCCCCCACCCCCCCCCCCCCCCCACCCCCCCCCCACCCACCCCCCCCCCCCCCCCCCCCCCCCCACCCCCCCCCGCCCGCCCCCCCCTCTCCCTCCCCCCCACCCCCCCCCCCCCCCGAGTCACAAGTAGTATAATCAAACAAAAGGTATTAATTATGATGAAGACATATGCCCGGTAGCTAGACGAAGTCAATTAAATACTTCTGCTATTGCTTGTGCAAATAATTTTAAATTATATCAAAATGATGTTAAAAAGGTGCCTTTTCCTAAATGGTTTTATAAACGGAAAGTCTGAATGTTGCTCAACCTCCAGGTTAATGATTTCCAAAAACAAACTATTTTATAAATTAAAAAGGCTTTGTAAGCGTCTTAAGCAAGCCCTAAAGCTTGGTATGATAGACTAAAGCATTTTTTGAATAAAAAACACGAGTATTCAATAGGATGGTTCGATAACATAACTTTTACTAGAGAAATCAAAAGTCACATCTTATTATGTTCAATATATGTCGACGACATTATATTTGGTTCCACGAGTCAAAACTTGTGTGATCATTTTGCAAAAATCATGCACGATGAGTTTGAAATGAGTATGATGGGCGGGTTGAACTTCTTCTTGGGTCTTTAAATCAAACAAATAGAAGACGGAATATTTTTTAATCAATCCAAATACATCAAGGCGATGTTAAAGAAGTTCGGGTTAGAAGATTCCAAACCAACCAAGACGCCAATGTCAACGGAGGATCAAGCTCACTAAGAACGATGAAATTCGACTCGAGGATACTCTAAATATTCGATATGTTGGTATTTACCTTTATGTTAACCGCAATTAGGCCCGATATTATGTTTAGTGTTTACTTATGTGCTCGTTTCCAAGAAATCCTAAGACAACCCATTTAGAAGTTGTTAAGCGTATATTTAGGTATTTTTGAGGAACTAGTCACTTAGGATTATGGTATTGCGAAAGAACAAATATGAAACTAAGTTTAATGCGACACCGACCACGCGTACTATACGTTGATCGCAAAATCAACTAAGTGCATTTGTACGTTTCAATGGGATAGTTTGTTTAACACTTGGTTCGCAAGAAAACAAACAGCCCTTGATATCTTCACGACCAAAGCCGAATACGTCTCCGCTAGAAAGGCATGTCAACAAGAACTATGAATGAAACAAGCTCTCATCGACTACAACATACGCCTCGACGATGTTCCGATTATGTGTGACAATAAAGGAGCTAACTAGAAACCCCGTACAACACTCTAGAACTAAACATATAGAAATCCGACCACTTCCATGCTATAACGTCCAAAAGGCAATATCGTCTATCGGACGAAAGCTTACATCCGAAGATAAAATGCAGCCGATATATTTACCTAAGCCTTTTAAAACGGTGAAGTATTTATTATTAAATATTAGGAAAAATGAAGTAATGGAACTTATCATGGATATAGAATTCTCTGTCATCTCAAAAATAATTGTAAGCAGAAATTTAATGTAGTAATTATTCATTATTCAAAAAATGTTAATTTTCATTACAAGTTCCAATTACAAAACTTCTGATCGTGAACATAATCGAGATTAGAATTTTATTAGATTAAGAAAATATCAATAAATGACCATACAAGATATCGAGTTGAGAATCTACATGTATGGTCAATACTTGAAAATTATGAAAAATCGATTAAAAAAGGACTAAAGAACAAATCATCGAATTGCAACACAGCACTTGTGTTGATGATGTTTTTGTTGAGTCTAAATTTCATAAATATTGTGTTATTAGTACTGGTCAACTTATGCAAAAAGAAAACACACTCCTAGTAGTAACGACCTACATTTGAAATTCCATCGGGAAATTCACGACAAATTGTACGTTCACTTAAAACTTTGTGACTCGACTCCGCAAATAATATCACATACACCAAATAGAATATTTATACATAACTTCAATTGCCAAAAACACAACACCATATCTCAATTTGCCTAAAAATCAACTCTGTTCGTTTTCGTGGACACCTGCGGATCACGGGTCCACCATAAGGAGATCCGTGTGTTATTTAGGTGGATCCGTGCGTCACAGATCATGGGTAAATAACTGATTTTAAACAAATTGGGACCACAACAAGTATTAAACAAACACACCCACGAACTCAAATACTAAAACCCTCAAACAAACATAACTTAAATCGGAAATTGGAGCAATTAATCTACAAGATCATCAACAAATCATCAATCTATAACAACTATTGTAAGTGATTTCATCTTATTTTCTATTTAATTTCATATCTAGGGTTTTGATTTTGATCAAATCACATAATTTGGGGCTTTCAATTTTTCTTTTTCTTTTCATGCAATTAGAGCTATGATATAACAATGTATAACTACTATAATACTCAAAAGCACAATTGAAGCGATTCGCCAAAAATCAATTTTTGACAAAAACCCCAAGTTATGATTTTCACTTCTAAGAACTTTTCAAAACAATGGTTGTTTAACTACATTGTTAATACAACGCAAAAACTTTTTCGTCATGCATAAAGACTCTTGAATGTGTATACTAAGTGCTTAATTCATAAGCATGTTTCGTTCCATTCATCTAGAGCAATATCAAACGTAGGTTGTGCATCAAGGTTTGCCTATTATTATCACTAGTATTAACACTATTTTTCTCTTTATGTTTGAGTCAAGCAAACCGCACACCCACAACAGAGTCGATATATAACACTACTTACATTGTAGTTTACACTATCGAGTAAGCAATTTAGAATAATTTACTCATTGAATCACTATAAATCACGTAGGTACCCAAAATCCAAAGTGAATACTCAACAGACTACAAGAAAGACACATTCATCTCTATAAAAATCTACAATGATCCCAACATATCCGATACACTTAGGGATATCTATAGAACTTTATAAAGTAGATATGTTCATTAAGGGAGAACCATTGACCTATCTTTTTACAATGACCTTAGTGATGACTCAATGGCCAAGTTTACCGACATAGGTTTTGATTGCTTGCTATCTCTAGATGAGCAAATTTGCCCTAGGTTTATCTTTGAGTTTTACAAAACTCTTAAGCTAGAAAGAGACCCAACAACCATATATTCAATCCAATTCGTTAATCAACAATCATCATTTTAACCTCTCCCCTTGCCTAATTTACCGACTTACGTATCTCCCTAATCAAGGCATATGTATCTACTTCTGATGCAATGAGGTCTTGATAACATGAGAAACCTAGAAGCAAAATGAAGCCATACAACTCACGTCTCTGCTCTTGAAGATATCTAAAACCGAAACTAAGAAAGAACCGTTCAAGAAAAGATAACACAAAGAGGTAAACACCATCTATAAATTAACCAAACCAGAAAATGAAACAAATGATCATTTGATCACCTTAGCTAGTAGAACTATCAATAGGAACAACGTCAATTTCGCCATAGGAAATAAGAGAACCCCCTAAACCCCAAAAAAAAAACCCCTACCGAAGCAATTCCATTACTTTGATGTTGTAATGCCCTAGAAAATAGACAACAGCCTTTAACCTTGCCCTACTTCAACATCAGGAGATTATTCTAATGGTATAGACAAGACAAAGTTAGTACCATAAGGCATGACGTAACTCGTCTCTTTAAGAACCTTAAAGGAAACATGGCACAAGGGTCATTTGATGAACGTTACAAACCTCCACCCAAAAGAACTAGGAATGTAGGAAAATCTAAACGGACTCAATTGACCACCTCATCTTTAACTGAATCACCACCTTCGGATAATGGAGACTTGCGTAGTACTAAGATATCACCTAGATCTTATTATAGGGCTCTTAAGGACGATCCTAACATGTCCAAGGAGCAAAGGGAGACAAGAGGGATGTTTAAAAACTTAGGTAGAGCATTGCACAACTTTGCAAGGATGTTGAAGAAAGGATGTCGTTGAAGAAAGACTTGTTTGTGAACATTTTAAGTGTCTTATTAATGATTCTTTGGAGATATTAACTTGTTTACTTGAATTGCATGCGTACACAAGATGTTGAAAATAACGTACTCTCTTTATGTATGCAATGCCATATGAATATCTAATCATGGTCGATGTTATTTTGTAGTACAAAATATTATTCCCTGATAATATGCTTTAGTGTTTTGGTTGAAAAATGATTTTATGGTCATTTTTGTTAGAAGTTTGACGACCCACGATCTACCAGATGTTAGAGTCCGTACGTGTATTTGGTAGATTCCGTGTGATCTGCCAGGCCAGGCCCAAAAATTCGAATTCTCTAAATTTATAACTTTTTCTACTTATCTTATAACCATAGCTAAATTATACTATAAAGGATCTAAACCTTTAGGATATATCATGTTCTTCCATATAATCCAAGAACCATTATACAATTCATATCACCACTTTCTCCTTATAATCATCATCCTCAAACACCATTTTCTTCACATTTTCACCACATTTCTCATATACAACCTTGCTAGTTCATAACCATGACTAGTTCATCCAAAATAAATTCAATAAACTTCAAAAGAAAAACCGCTAGAATGAGTGTCAAGTATCCTAACTATGTCAATCTCACATCCTCAAGTAAGGAACAACCAAATGAGAGAACTCCTTCACCACCTCCTAGAAAGAAATCTCTTTCACCGCCTCAAGCTCCATCAAAATCCATCTCTAGCAAAAGTACACACTACACCTCTTCATCATCACTAAGTGAGTCTCCGACACCAACTCACGTTGTACCACCACCTAAACTTCGTTTTGTCATTCTGATAAAACTAGAACCTCAAGAACTTCCTCTACCTCAAATGTCACCAAATGATCCTTATGCTCAAACTGTGGATAATTGGCCACCAGGCCCTTCTAATCCATCTCCACCACCACGTGTCTCTCGACCACCTCTCGGCTTTCCAAATCCACCACTCAGATTTGAACCATTGCCATCAATCCAACCTTTGTTTGTTAACATTAACAACAACACACCTCTCCTCTACAACAATGCACTTCCACTTGAAAACATTTACCATCTACCACCAAATCTTGGAAATCAAGATTTTCCTAATCCTCCAAACATCTTGGATTTTGTCCATCCAAACGACATGCCTTACCTCCACAACATGTTTTGTCAATGTTGTAACACCACAAGGCATGAAATCTAAATGCTCTGAAACAGTGTCAACTACATGTTCTCATACATTCGACACCACCTCCGCTCTTCATCATACCCACCTTACTTTCCGCATTAGCCGCATAACCATCTCACCTCACCCCTCAGATTATATGGGAAAATGCTAGCTATCCCAAGATTTAATATTTTTATTATTTTCTTTAATTTTCTAGTTTAAGCTTATCATGTAATGGCTTTAATGCAAAATTTTATGTTTTATCCCTTATAATGGATTGAACATTATTTTGATTTGTTTTGTAGATGATGGATGTTCATTATGTGAAATGTATATGTGTGCATTTGTGATTGTCATATATATATATATATATATTTTGTTTCCTACTAACTTTGTTTTGTAGCAACGCATCCATAGCTCGATTACTTGGTGCCCTAAGCAAGGGGGAGCACTTGTAATTTTGTCATTATTTTTTTAACTTTGCATTCGTAACCAAGTAACTTAGCATTCGTCAAAAACAAGACTTGCAAGGACTGCCTCTACAACACTTTTTGCTTCGACAAAAAGGGGGAGAAGATATGTAAACTCATCTACTAAATACTATTTAGTAACTTTTAAATAAGCATGAGTTTATGTTTTGTCATCATCAAAAAGGGGGAGATTGTTAATACAAATATTCGCGCAAAAACGATATTTATATTTAATGATCTTAATGTTTTGATAATAACAAATATAATGTCATACTACGTAAAAGTTTACGTAAACAAGTTATTTAGTCGAAAGTTTACTTGACGCCCACTAATCACTTAAGGTATGAATATGGCGTTATTAAACATAGTTAATGATCAAAGAAAAATTTTGTCATTTGCATAAATCTTTTCTAATCAAATGATTTAAGTTAACACATGATTAATTATAAGCTAGTTATATTAATCATGTAAGACAAAATAAGATTAACCATAAGTGGAAACAATCTTTCCATATCTTTCTAAATCTAGAAAATATTTCCTTATTGGTGATAAGAAATATTTTCTTCTAGAAGAATCTATTAAACTAGTTTTAATAAGTACAAAACAATATTTTGTATAGATTTGGGGTTAATCACAAAATGACAAATGATATCCCAGCTCCACCCACGAATCCACCAAATACACTGGACGGATCCAGGGTATGGGAGATTCGTGAGTCGCACGTATCACTCCCCTGGGATTTCAAAAGGTTGCCTATAAATACCAACCTCAACCTTTCATTTTATACAACTCTTGACAAATATTTTCTCACACATATTTTATCTTTTATATATTCTTTAATCATTATACTTGTTACATAATCCATTACAAGTGATCAACTCATTCCACTCTTTAGTGAAGAACACTCAAAAGACTCAATCTCAAGATTAATATTTTTTAGTTAGTGCACACGTATGTGATAAACAGTCATCTATGTATATCTTTAGTTGTAAGTGTTTTGTGTATGATAGGAAGTATTTGGCCCATAAAATGTGTTAGATTGGTTCTATCTCGAAGTAGAACTCGGTATTTAGCTTAGTACCAGAAAAAGTGTAAGCGACGTGTACGGTTTTCTCCGTCTAAAGGGAGCTTGTTAACATAGTGAAGATAACTCTCAAGTTGGGTACTTGGGGAGTGGAGTAGTGCGAAGAGGAGCTTCATAGCCGAACCACTATAAATTATTGTGTCATCGGTTTGATCTTTCTTATCTTTACTTGTTCATATCTCGTAGATTGTTTATTTACTTATTGCATCGCTATCATATACACTTGTGTATATCTCTTGCATTCACATAAGTCGACAATCTAAATTTTAATTTTTAAATGGTAAAAACTATTCAACCCCCCTTTTAGTTTCCATAATTTTTATCGTAAACGTTTTTACATTTTGTAATTATCAAAACATTGAGAGGTCGAAAAATATAAATAACATTTTTAGACATTATTTGTATTAACATCCTGCTTGACATTCTATGATGTACCTGTATTTAAATCAAAACTTTGTTCCTTCTGAACATTGATTGATGTACCTGCACTTAAATCCAGAGTTTGTTTGCATTCATGAATTTTAGAGATATCTACATTGGAACCATGTGTGGATTCACTGTCAGCCTTGCTTGTGCAAGAGTCAAATAACTTTCCTGTAGGAATCCACCTAAGACTAGCAGTTTTGAAAATTCTACATGTGGGTTTCCACCTAAGATCGGATCTAGGAGATGTTTTCTCATATACAACGGAAGTCTTATTGGGAGAAAACCTATATCCTTTAAAGATCTGCCTACGAGGTTTCTGAGTATGAATCTGTTGTTCTATAGATTTGTTAATGTTTCTAGTCTTATTGGATTGATCCTTAGCATAAGAATTCACCTCTTTCAGGAATTTTATTGTACAAGCATCATGATTTGCATTAAAGACACACTTCTGACAAGTTGAGAAAACAAAGTGTTTGGAGTCAGAAAAAGAAATAGTATTCCTAGAGTGATCTGCTTTAGGCACAATAGTTATCATTACACAACTACTCTTAAATGTATGCAAACTCCTAGTTGATTGATTAGTGCTCCTAGGTTTTGGTTTGCTACCATAAACGGTGCTTTGAATCTAGCAGATGGCGTCACACTAGTTTTTGAGTTCCTATCTCTTTCTTGTGTCTTTTTTATAGCTTCCTCTAGATAGTGATTATGAACCATGTCATTTGAACTAAATCTTGGCACGTTCTTAGAAGTATTCCTAGATTCACTAAATGCAATCATGTGATGAGGTTTTGCAAAAGCAGATTATATTCCTTTAGGTAAATAGTGAGGAGTGACTGGTTTTGACAAATTGTTTTTCACATTAACATGGGAGGCAAACCGTGGTTTTGAAATTTTAGGTCGTTCAGATTTAAACGCAGTCGGTTGTCTAACAACTGATTAGTTTCTGAGTGGTTGAAAAATCGGTTTCCCCAAGACTGATGGTTTTTGCAAACTTAGTATCTACACTATTTCCTTTTGACTTTCTTAATTCGATTTTCAAAGCAGCAATTGCAAAAACCTGTTCCTAAATATGAGCTTTCAAATCAAAATTTTAAGTAGTCAAGAAGTTGCATGTTCTATAGTCTTAGCTCTCGTTGTTTTGATAGAATCATACAGTTCTTTGTAATGCTTTTTCAAAGTCTCATTTTCCTTATTTAAAAGCTTATTTTTCGCAAGTAATTTAGCCACGCTATGTTCTAATTTGATGTATTGTTTCAAAAGCATCACTTTCCTTTTTCATTTTGGCTTTATTACTTGTTTCATTTAAGATTTGACCATGTTTCTCCGATTTTAAAGCTTGATTTTGATATTTAAGTTCAAGAGCAATACAATGTGCTTCCATTCTTGAAAAATCTTTTTGAAATTAGGCAACAGTCTTTTTAAGACAACTATTTTCAGACTCGAGAGATTGGTTTGAAAATTCAGTTGTCTTGTTATAAAGTGATGAATCAAGCATAAGACTTTTAACTTGATATTGTTCAGTATACTGGTCAACCATACATTCATTAATGATTTTAGGTTGCTCAATATGCTGTTGTGCTGTAGCAAAGTTATTACATTCTACAGTCAATGTACCTCAGCCATTGGCTCTTCGTTATATATGGGTATGATATCTGCATCATTAGTATATGTATCATTTCCTGACCTGCTGCTTTCATCTTGCACTTCTGATTATGTCCCACTGTTCTCTGTAACAACCAAATCAGCTTCCAATGCTTTACTCGTATCAATCTTACTCTCTTGCGTTTGCATCTGTCTTTTATTCACCCTTCTGTCATACTGTCTTTGATGACTTGTTCTTTCAGCAACAGACTTCTTTACATTACTCATGTGTTGAAGTAATGTTTTTCTGAACTGTTTAACTTCGATTCTAGTGTATTTAGCAAAATACTTGTCTGAAATTTGACTATCATAATCCAAAGTAAACTGTGAATCGATGAACTTCTGAAACTGTCTGTTGATCACCCAAAAGGTTGCCATGGATCCATCTTCTTGAAATTCGTCTTTGTCAAGTTGCTTTTGTAGCTGATCTACGTTGAGAAGCATCATACTTGTAAAAGTATCATCATCTTGACTAAAGAGTGACATGAATGCCCGTTTGAATCCATGTTCGATACGAGTGCCTTTTAAGTCTTCTTTAGATAGAACTTGAATGTGTGAATGAAGAGATCGAAAATATGTCATGCATCTCTCTTTTGCTTTTGACATCTTGTATTTTATTGCATGCACATCTTTTGTGTCCATTGAATTGTTTTTGTTGTGAAATGAATTACGGATCTTAAGTAGATAAAGTGATGTTGTGGTTTTGTTGTTGAAATCATTATCGACGTTAAAGAACTTGTTCTTAATTAATGATTATAAAAAAAACTTGAAATAAGGACTAGTGTTGAAAATGATTAAAACTAAAGACCAAAGTTTACAAATTTGAAAACTAAAAGTTATAATTACAAATGATTTTAAAAGTAAAGGTTAAACTTGAAAAAAAAATTAAAGCTAAAATCAAAAGTGTAAAAATATTTAAAAACTAAGGGCTACAAGTGAGAATGTTTGCTAATTAAGGGTTAAAAATGTAAACTAACTTGAACCTTTAATATTGAACCCTTTCAATAATTAGCTTTTGAACCCTTATGAGTATTTTGACCTTCCTAGTAATGAAACTAGTCAATTACGTACGTATGCATGAAAACTATATATGTCTTCTTTAACCTCTAGAAATGTAAACGTAGAACGTAGGGTTTTATTTTAGTGGTTTCGTTACGTTATGTTCGACCAAAGAATAAACACGCGCCGATGATCTACGAATGATCGTAATTCTAATGAGTATAGTATTAAGACCCACGAACGATGAAACTCAAAGCCGAAAAGCTCGAAAAAACTTGTATATTTCGCCTAATTAAAGTCTTAGTATAAATCGCTCAACCTGTAATGCATATTCTGCCTAAACCTTGCATATTCCGCCTAAATTAACAAAGTATAAATCGCTTAAACTGAACAAGTATAAATCGTTTGAACCGAACAAGTATAAATCGCCTGTTGAACACGTATAAATCGCCTGTTTTAAAACACGTATAAATCGCTCAACCTGATTAAAATCTGAGTATATTTTCGCCTCTTGTAAATCTGTATAAATCACCTAAAGCAAAATATGTATAAACCGCCTATTCAAAATACGTATATATCGCCTGGTACTTTTTCAGTTTACAAACAAACAAAACCTAGATCCATAATTTTAAGATCCTTGTCTCCGTGTTGTTGAAGACAAGATAAGCCCAGAAACAAGCTTTGAAATAAGCTCTTAAACCACGAAAACTATCTAACAATAAGCAAAAACCTAAGAAATGTAGAAAATAAGTCCGCGACCTTTAAGCTATAGATAAGTTTAAATAAGCTGTGAAAGCACAAATAAGCTATCAAGACAACAAATAAGCCACGAAAAGATTTCACTAAATAAGCTACAGGCGTATTGGTGTATATGTAACACCCCCAAATTGGGTCGCAACGGAATAAGGGTCTGAGAGTGTTACTTCATACATCAATAGCACAAGTTATGAGAGAACAACCTCTAATGAGTCATTTGAAAATGATACATTGGATTAAATGAAATTCTTTGTTACAAAAGCTCAAAGCTTAACTTGTTCGTCCTTGAAAATGTAAAGATTTTAATACATAACAAATACTTCCCAAATGTAATGCACACAAATATTTAGGCAATATGACTTCTAAAATGACGACACCCAATGTATCCTTACCCTTGTACCTTATTGACCTGAGAAAAACAAAAATTAAAACGTCAACGTAAAGTTGGTGAATTCACAGGTTTAAGTAATGTATAAAGTAGGACCACAAGATTTCAAAGTGTAAGACATGTAACACATACAATATCTCAAAATGAATTCACTGGTTTATATAAATAGTTTAATTGTTTTATAAAATAATATTTATAAAGTTAAAAACATATATAAATATTATATAAATGATACTACAATATTAACTAAGGTTTTTATAGCCCAAACGGACCCGAAAACACACGTAAACCACTTTTTACATTTCTAACAGCTTTGTTGTATTTTATAAAAATGCAGAAAATTGTTTATAAAAATTAATTAGCTTTTGAAATTTCTATTTATCCAAAATCTTTAAAAACTCATAACTTACTCATTTTAACTCCGTTTCGCTTGTTCTTTATATGTATGAAATCATGACGAGATAAACTATCCAAATAAAATACTCACATATTTTATAAAAATCGGTGTCGAAACAGTAAACTCCCACTGTTTTTATAAAATCTTTTTTATAACTTTTAGTCTTGCAAAACTCATAACTCCTTAGTTTTTGGAGTTCTTTATATGCACGATTTCCTATTAAGATAATCTAACATCATAAAATATTTATATATTTTTATCAGATTCAAACAGTAACAGTTTTTATAAAATAGATTTTATAAAAACACATTTATATATTTAATTATCGTAATCTCGTAAAATTCATAACTTCTTCACTATAGCTTCGCTTTTCGAGTTCCTTATATGCTTGGAATCCTCATAACATATACTATTTAAATCAATAGGGTTTATAATTTATAAAAATCCGACATAATTAAATTATTATAAGTCCTCTAATTTAATTAATAACACATCTTGTGTATACTTTATGTCCTCAAATTTATGGTCATCATTCTTGTCCAAATAAAATGTCCTAATAATATGTCCTCATAGTTATTTGTGTATAAACTTTATAAATAAACTTTCAACATTTAATTTATAAACTAAATCTATAAATTAACCAACACTTATATAAAGTATGTTTTTGTGTTCTATCATATTTTTAACATCATTTCATCATATGAATATATAAATTCGAATTCATGTTCATGCTCATTTTATTTTATAAACTCATAAAATAAACCCTAGATGGTGATTAACAATATAACATTTATATAAAATATGAAATGAATAATTATGAATGGTTAGGGTTTATGTTGAACCTTAAGAGAGTGTATGAAGATGATGAACACACAATCAAACTCCAAAATGTAAACCCTTATTTGAAACCCTAATGAAGAAAACCCTGATTTCTTTCTTGAATCAACCCTTGCTAAATCAATTCCCAAGCTTCCAAGTCACCTTGATAAACCTTAGATATTACCCTTGATAACACTAGTATACTTGTAACCTTTGTAAAATAAAAAGTATGGATTTATTTAGGAGTGTTTTATGAGCCGTAAGATAGGGGTGCAAAGGAAAGGGTTTTGTGTTTGATTTACTTGCAAAAGTATAAGTGTGTGTGTTAAATCATCCTAGGACTTTCCATGTATAGAAGAGGTATTAGAAAACAACCTTAATTAAACCATAGCTTAGGAAGTGGTTTAGGTACAATGTGTAAGGTGCACTTCTCCTCCCTAGGAGGAGGGAATGGCTAAAAAAAGGGGGAGGACAAGTTGATTTGCTAATTTATGGAGAAATAGGATTTAAGGTTGTACATGTTGGTTTATTAACTAGGTGATGAGACTTTAGTGGAGTATTAGGATTTATTTGTTGTGTTTATAACTTGTAAAACCAGCCATGGGTTTATAGAAGTGTAAAATTATTTAATTTTGGGTGTTGGGTATAATATTGGGTATTTGTTTGAGGTATAGATAGGTATAGGTGCTTCCGTGTATGCTTAAATGTATTTTATTGCGAAACGTAAACGTTTTACGTAACCAATACAAGTAAAATATGAAAAGTTATAAATTATCCTCGTAATAATTATATAACACTTGCTTGACGTAAACTTTTATTTGTTTGATGCCCGTTTATGTTGAATGTTGATTTTTAGTTTACGCAATTTAATTAAATGATGAAAATTAAAAGCAAACGCGTAAAACCGTAAAAATAAATAATGGAAAGTAAAAGGACCTAAAATAACGGATTGTTATAGTCTTCCCCTGTTAAAGGAGCCTTGTTTGCAAGGCTCAAGATGCGGCACTTGTCGAGGGCGATTTTTGTGAAGAGATGCGGATACTTCTTTTAGAATTGATCTTCACGTTCCCATATGAACTCGGGACCTCTCATAGAGTTTCATTGAACCTTGATGATCGGAATACGGCTTTGCTTTAACCGCTTGACTTCACGATCCATAATCTCTACTAGTTCTTCAACAAAGTGAAGCTTATTGTCAATGTGTATTTCCTCCAATGGAATTTTCAATGGCTCGTCGGATAAACACTTCTTTAAATTGGAAATATGAAACGTGCTATGAACCCTGCTTAGTTGTTGAGGAAGTTCGAGTCTGTAAACAACGGTTCTTACTTTTTCTAACACCTTGAAAGGTCCAATATACCTTGGGTTCAACTTCCCCCGTTTGCTAAAATAGATAAACCCTTTCCAAGGTGATACCTTCAACATGACTTTGTCACCCTTTTGAAATTCTAAAGGCTTACGCCTCACATCGGCGTAACTCTTCTAATGATCATGAGCGGCTTGAATTCTGCTTTTGATTTGCATGATCTTTTCGGTAGTCTCGTGAATGATTTCTGGACCGATGAGCTGAACATCTCTGACCTCGGCCCAGCAAACACGTGATCGACACTTTTGACCATAAAACGCCTCAAATGGTGTAGCTTTAGTGCTCGTTTGATAACTATTGTTTTATGAGAACTCAATAAGCGGTAAGTGTATATCCCAACCATTTCCAAAGTCTATCACGCAAGCACGTAACATATCTTCTAGTGTCTGAATGGTTCTTTTGCTTTGTCCATCGGTCTGCGGATGGTAAGCAGTACTCATATCCAAACTAGTACCCAAAGCCTTCTAAAATGACCTCCAGAATTATGACGTAAATCTACCGTCACGGTCACAAATGATCGAGACTAGTATTCCATGTCTCGTGACCAATTCTTTCATGTATAGTCTTTTCAATTTGTCCATAGAGTCACTTTCCCTCATCGGCAAAAAGTATGCGGACTTAGTAAGACGGTCAATAATCACCCAAATGGTATCATAACCACTTGACGTCCTTGGGATTTTGGTGATAAAATCCATGGTGATATTGTCCCACTTCCACTGAGGAATCTCATATTGCACCAACAAACCAGATGGTTTTTGGTGTTCGGCTTTGACCTTTAGGCATGTCAAACACTTACTAACATAGGTAGCAATATCGGTTTTCATGTTGGGCCACCAATATAATTTCTTCATGTCTTGGTACATCTTGTCGAAACCCGAATGAACATAATATTTTGACTTATAGGACTCATGCATAATCAAAGTCCTTAGATCACCAAAGCATGGCAACCAACTTCTGTTATTCAAACACAGTGTTCCGTAAGCACGCGGTTCCAACTTTTCTTTTCTAGGGTTTTCTGATTCCCTTGAAGTTTCAACCAACATACCTCCCACATCTTCAGCCTTGAGGTTTTTTGGTTTTCTTGCCTCAGTTTGAGCTTTCAAAATTTGCTTAGGAAGATCCAAACCAATAGTCATAACTAAGGCTCGAACCTGTAATGGTTTAATTCATTCTTTTCTGCTTAAAGCGTCAGCCACTACATTTGCTTTTCCTGGGTGATAACGAATCTCACAATCGTAATCACTGAGCAACTCTAACCAACAACGTTGCCTCATGTTCAACTCCTTCTGATCAAGGATGTGCTGTAAACTTTTGTGATCAGTGAACACGGTACACTTTGTTTCGTACAGATAGTGCCTCCATATCTTTAGAGCGAACACTACTGCTCCTAACTCCAAGTCATGAGTATTGTAATTCTTCTCATGAATTTTTAGTTGTCGTGATGCATAAGAAATCACCTTCTCATTTTGCATTAACACGGCACCTAATCCTTTATGTGAAGCATCGCAATAAACTATAAAGTTCTCAGCTCCTTCAGGTAAAGCCAAGATAGGTGCACTACACAACTTCTCCTTTAATAGTTGGAAAGCTGCTTCTTGTTTGTCACCCCAATCAAACTTGACCTTTTTTTGGGTTAGCTTGGTCATTGATTTGGCGATCTTGGAAAATCCTTCAATGAATCTTCGATAATAACCGGTAAGACCTAAAAATTGATGAATCTATGTTGCAGTCTTAGAAGATGCCCAATCTTTAATAGACTCGATCTTGGAGGGATCTACGTGAATGCCCTTACTGTCAATCACGTGACCGAGGAACTGTACTTTAGGAATCCAAAATTCACACTTAGAAAATTTGGTATACAACTCTTCCTTCTTAAGCAACTCTAAGATTAACTTAAGATGCTGAGTAAATTGCAAAAATCGTCCCTAAGGTTTAGCCAAATTGCATGTTTCGTCCTAAATAGTTTGAAAGTGCAAAAATTGTCGCAAAATCAAACTATTTTGCAAATGATCGTCCCTGGTTAACGACAAAACATGCAATTTGTGTAAACCTTAGGGACGAAACATGCAATTTGGCTAAACTATGTGGAACAATTTTTGCACTTTGGCTAAACCTTAGGGACGATTTTTGCACATTCAAACTATTTGGGATGAAACATGAAATTTGGCTAAACCTTAGGGACGATTTTTGCAATTTACTCTAAGATGCTCTACATGCTCCTGCTTGTTCTTTGAGTAGATCAGAATATCGTCAATAAAGACAATGACGAATTTATCCAGATATGGCTTGCATACCCGATTCATGAGATCCATAAATACAGTCGGTGCGTTCGTCAAACCAAATGGCATAACTTGAAATTCATAATGGCCATAACGAGTTCTGAATGCGGTCTTCGGGATGTCTTCTTCACGAACTCTCAGTTGATGATAACATGATCTCAGGTCAATCTATGAGTAGACACTCTCGACCCTTGAAGTTGATCGAATAAATCGCCAATTCTTGGAAGCGGATAACGGTTCTTCACCGTTAGCTTATTTAATTACCGGTAATCGATGCACATCTAGAATGATCCATCCTTCTTTTTGACAAACAAGACCGGAGCTCCCCAAGGTGAGGAACTGGGTCTTATAAGGTGATAAGTGCTTAATTACACATATCTTTTGCCTCTGAAAACGAGCTTAAATGACGCTAATTGATAATGCACCCGTGCTACATGGTGTCACCAACCAGAACCAAATCAATATTGAAATTCACGGATGTTGAATTGGTGGAATACCCGGCAAGTCCTCGGGAAATACTTTGGGAAAGTCTCAAACAATTGGTACGTCTTCAAGTCACTTCTCTTTCGACTTGTCTTCAGCCTTCTTTGTGGTAACGTGTGCCAAAAAGACATCGCATCCTTTCAGCAAGTAATTTTGAGTTTTGGTGTACGAGATGATGTTTAAACGAGACTCGTGTTCTTTGTTGTTTTCGTCACCATGAACAATTAAGATCTCATTTCCCAAAGGGAATACGAACGATCTTCTCATCACAGACGATTACGGCATGATACTTTACTAACCAATCCATTTTGATTATGCGTCAAAACTACCAAGTTCTATGGGCATTAAATCGATGTTGAATGGATGATTTAAGAAGTTTAAAGTGCAACCCCGTATGATAGTATTAACTCTAATTATTATTTTTTTTGGCTAGTCCGACATCATAATCATGGTCTAGTGCAGTTGGAATGATATCAATTAGGGAACTAAATGCAGTAGACATAAAACTCCTATCAGCACCAGTATCAAACAAGATAGAAGCATATTGGTTGTTTAGGAGGAACATACCCGTAACAACATTGGCATCTGGGCTTTTCCCTGCTATTCCCACTGCATAATCCCTTGTTGTTGCTCCATCGTTCCCAGCTTGGTTTCCACGGTTGTTATTTTTCAACTTAGGGAAATCCCTCTATAAATGGCCCTAAGCTCCACATTCAAAGCAAGTGACAACCCTTTGATTTGCCCCTGGGGCTCTCTGGTTGTTAGTAGTAGCAGTTGGACTCCTACAGTCCTTGGCCAGTCCTCTTGCAGTTGGTGCACTTAGGAGCATACTGCCCATCATGAAGATAGTTGCATTTATGGCACAAAGGTTTAGATCCTCCATACACTTTCTTCTCCCCAGGCGCTGCAGTGTAGGCCCTTGCCACATTTTGCCTTTTGAAAGGTTGTTGTTGATTCTGGTTGCTTCTTGAGTTGTCATCAATCTTCCTTTTGTTTTTAGCTTGGTGGTCAGCAAAAGTACGAATCTTCTAATCCATCAGCTCAGTTGCAAACTCAATTGCATCTTGCATTGTCTTGGGCTTAGACGCCATCACACTTCCCTGAATCATGTCGGGAAGTCCACCGACATATTTCTCGACCTCATCAGATTCTTTGGGAAACATCCTCCCGTACATCAGTGCCAACTCTTGGAAACGTTGGTTATAGCTCAACACATCAGTACCTTTAACCATTAGGTTCCACAGTTCAATCTTTAGCTTCTTGATCTGGCCTCTTAGGCAGTACTTATCAGTCATCATCTTCTTCAGTGTCTTCCATGTCATTCCATATGCAACCTCATGACCAACACTCTTAACATGGGAATTCCACCATGTTAGAGCATTTCCAAGAAGAGTGCAAGTAGCAAACTTGATCTGGCACACGACGGTGCATTTGCTAATATGGAATACATACTCCATCTTCTTAAACCACTGAGTTAAACTAACAACCCCTTATGTTCCCTTGAAATTAAGGGGTTGGCATTTCAGGAAGTCACTGTAATTGCACTCACGAACAGCTTGCTCTGTCCTTCTGCCACTTCCAGAATCATAGCTATCATCGCCATTTCCACTACTTGTATATGCTTCATACTCAGCTAAAGCATCAGCAACGCCTTAGGCTATCAATGCCTTAATGGTGGCATCGATCATAGGTGTGGTTGTGATGGTAAAGATAATGGTGGTGAGGAAATCTGGGGGGTAGAGATGATAGTGGAGTAAGTGGAGAAGGTGGTGGTGATGATGAAGGTAGTGCACCAGCAACCGCAGCAATGAGTGCCTCAGTAGCAGTTGCCATCGGTGTCTGGGGTCGGACAAATATCCTAGCCCTGCGAAGTCTAGGTGATGGTACAGGTGGTGGTGATGTAGCTCTCGACCGAATCATGGCCGCTCTGTAGCATGGTGGTGCCTCAGCATAAGTAGGGCTAGTATGGGTAGGTGGTGATGGTGTAGGTGCAGACTCATCGGTCTCAAATGCCTCTGTATCCTCAGCTGAGGGGACACGGTCAACAATAGGTAATGTAGTAGAGTCGGCTGGATCTAGAAGCTCCTCCTCCATATCCTCCTCAGATGCCTCGTCCTCCTCCTCATCATCATCATCATCATCATCCCCTCCATCAGTAGGATAATCAACGGGATCCTCCTCGGGGTCCTCCTCCGGGTCCTCCTCTAAAGGATCGGAGTCAGCAACATAGCCCGGTGATAGGGCTGTAGGTGAAGCACCAGCCGGTAGAGGCTGATCCTCAATAGGTACCTCATCGTTAGATGGTACCAAGTACTCCGAGTACTTTGGACCAGGTACATAATCTGGTGAAGGTGGGTGCTCAGGACCAGGCACGTAGTCTGGTGATGGTAGTGCCTGTCTTGGAGACTATGGTGCCTCCTCAGGTGCCTCTGGCTCCTCATTAGATACCCACTAAAATCTCCATGGCTCAGAATCAGAATAAACAGACGTGTAGGTAACTGTCAAAGATGACATGACTGATGTAACAATAAAATTAACTTAAATAAGTATAATATATAAGACATGTATATTAATATACGTAATCTAATATAAGTACGTATATAAATTATGTAAGCAGTTAATGTAAACAAGTAGTGTATGCATGTCCGTGAAAAACTTTTGTATGATGTAATGTTTGAAAACGATTATAGTCCAAGCAAAACATTTGACTTGGTTTTCTATAACCTTGGCTCTATATACCAATCTGTAACACCCCCAAATTGGGTCACAGCGGAATAAGGGTCTGAGAGTGTTACTTCATAGATCAATAACACAAGATATGAGAGAACGACCTCTAATGAGTCGTTTGAAAATGATACATTGGATTAAATGAAATTGTTTGTTGCAAAAGCTCAAAGCTTAACTTGGTCATCCTTGAAAATGTAAAGATTTTAATACATAAAAAATATTTCCCAAATGTGATGCACACAGATCTTTATGCAATATGACTCCCAAAATGACGAAATCCATGTATCTTTTCCCTTGTACCTTATTGACTTGAGAAAAACATACTTTAAAACGTCAACATAAAGTTGGTGAATTCACAGGTTTAAGTAATGTATAAAGTAGGACCACAAGATTTCAAAGTGTAAGACATGTAACACATATAATATCTCAAAATGTAATTACGAAATGCACTAAGCTCATGACACTAAAGCTACAACATGTATGTATATGCAAATTAATGCCAATAATGTGCCCGTGTAGATGTTCAACCCGCAACATCCAAATCCGACATGGTATACGTCCGTTAGTTTGGTATCGCCGAAACTAGTGAGCGCTACTCACCCGAATGGGGATGTCAATCCCAAATAGATCTATTCATAATATTTGCGCTTACTACCAGTAATTAACAGTTCTTGATTCATTGGCATAGTGGGTTATAGCTACTTAGGCAAACTCGTAATTTGTTCAAAGTGCACTTGCGTCTAAATGTAAAACAATGCATGTTTCTCACCCCAAAAGTTGTAAATCATTGTAATTGTATAAAAACGGGGCTATGAACTCACCTCTAGTAAAATGAATTGATTATATAAATCAAGTAAGTGAAACGTCTCGCGAAATCCGAATGCAACCTAATTAATTATAGGCTGTATGAGTATAGTGTATTTAATATAAATACCACAATATAAATTATAGAGTTACATCACCACCTATTAGTTTTTATTTAATTTATAAGAGTCGAAACCATATTTAAATCGTACTTGTTAAATAAATGTTTAAGTATTTGTATCCGTAAAGGAGACATTATTTTTGTCCAACAATTGATTATTTGTTAATAATAATTGATTTAATATTTTTATTGTTTATATAATGATATTATATAAATAATTTAATTGTTTTATAAAATAATATTTATAAAGTTAAAAACATATATAAATATTATATAAATGATACTACAATATTACTTAAAGTTTTATAGCCCAAACAGACCCGAAAACACACGTAAACCACTTTTTACATTTCTAACAGCTTTGTTGTATTTTATAAAAATGCAAAAAATTGTTTATAAAAATTAATTAGCTTTTAAAATTTATATTTATCCCAAATCTTTAAAAACTCATAACTTACTCATTTTAACTCCGTTTCGCTTGTTCTTATATGTATGAAATCGTGACGAGATAAACTATCCAAATAAAATACTCAGAGATTTTATAAAAATCTATGTCAAAACAGTAAACTCCTACTGTTTTTATAAAATCATTTTTATAACTTTTAATCTTGCAAAACTCATAACTCCTTCATTTTAATTCCGTTTTTGGAGTTCTTTATATGCATGGTTTTCTATTAAGATAATCTAACATCATAAAATATTTATATATTTTTACCAGATTCGAACAGTAACAGTTTTTATAAAAACACTTTTATATATTTAATTATTGTAATTTTGTAAAATTCATAACTTTTTCGTTATAGCTTCGTTTTTCGAGTTCCTTACATGCTTTGAATCCTCATAACATGTACTATTTAAATCAGTAGGGTTAATAAAATCAGTAGGGTTAATAATTTATAAAAATTCATAGTATTTTTATATACGACGAACTGTTTTTGACAATATATATATAGGATAATATTATTATAGTATATATATATATACGTATATATATATATATATATATATATATATATATATATATATATATATAGGGTGAGGTTCTTTTCAGAACCAAATGAATGTACAGAACTGCGAGAACCACCATCAACCAATTAATTTTTTTTTAATACTTATCTTTTTTATTTAATTCAGAAAAGTATATAGGTAAATTTACATTTTAAACCTTTTTTTTTCAATTCTTTTAATAAAAAATTGTTTTTTAGTTCTTAAATTTTAGGAATTTTTTTTAATATTTTTTCCCAGCATGTTTAGTTTTGAAAAGGTAAGGCGCATATGTGTTTCCTTTGAGATAATCTAAACCTAAAATGTGTTTTGATCACAAATATTTACACAAGTGAATGGAATGACAAACATAAATATTTTACATGTATTATAAACAATTCAAAAAAAAATATTATACACAAAATATAAAATCATGTGATATACAAATTCAAATAAAAAATTCTAAAAGTAACTAATAAATGAAGGTTTAGACGTGTCTACTAATATTTAACTAAACCAAAAAGATGTTGCCGTATATGCATATGTATTTTCCCTCATTAGAGATTCTCGATTTCTTGGGAAGTATATGTGCATTTGAGTTTATCCGTATGCCCTTATATATACGCACTCAAGTTAGTTTATTTGCACTTGTATCTACCGCGTGCACTTGTGTCTTTACTCTTTACTTTTTTTATCATAACTATCTTCTCGCTAGATAGTTTGTACAAAACACACGTGCACTCTTCATATTGCTCATCATACTCGTACCTGTAACCACAAACAATTAACAAATGAATTATTTAAACATAACAACAAACAAAACACATATGCACAACCTTTTCTTATATCAAATGATGCAAACGAATTTATCATAATAAGTAGTGCCACATATATGCATAATCTAGCAAAACACATGTGCACCATTTGCTTAAATATCACAACTATATATACACAATTTAATAAAACACATATACACCTTTGCTTAAAGATAAGACTTTGAGTTTCGAATCAATAAATTTTAAGCGAAGACAAAAATCAACAAATGATCAAATAGTAGCAATTGGTTCATTAACATCAAATCTGTCTTATCTTTATCTTTAAAGATATAAGGAACATCTGAACTCTCTCACGAGTCAATACTAAATAAACATACATGTAATGCATTTAAACTAATAAGAAAATTTTAAACTAATGTCGAAACATACATGTTATTTTATTGAAACTTGTGTCGATACATGTGCATTTAAACTAATAAATTACTCAAACATAATGTAAAATGTATTTAAACTAGTGTCAATACATGTGCATTTAAACTATTAAATTATTCAAACTTAATGTATATAAGCTGATAGACAACATATATCCCCACTATCACATGTAATTTATTGAAACTAAGCTGAGGACTTGACTAATCAAAACATCTTACGTTTCAACGACAATACTCGTACTTCTTGAATTTAATTAAGAAAAAGATAAATGATAGTCAAATCAAATAATTGTTTGACTGTAACCTAGCTATAGGGAGTTACTATAGTTACCTGATATATAAAGAATCCAAGAAAAACAATAACAGTGACATACATCTTATTTTGTTAAACTTTTACTATATTAAACAAGGGGCACTTCTTTCTCATCCATTCCGGTAACGATGTCCGATGACATTTTATAAGAAATCTATTTTCATTCGTTATCTAAATATAAAAGCCAAGACAAATATATAATATCAATTTCATTTGTGTTTCTAGTTATGTTTTAAACAAAGACATAAGCCATTATAAAGTTATAACAGTTAGAATAATAAAAAGCAATGTATATATACATGTGCACCTCTCTTTGTAAGCAGATCTGTACACCCGGTCGACAGAGGAGGCTCGAAATTCATTATTATCTCCGACGATTTTAATAAGAACCTCAACACCTGCCATTCCATTGACTTAAAATTCGAACCTTTACATTGATGAATGATTTGATACATGATATAAAGTAGGGCTACAGATGGTTGTAGTGTCAAAATCACCAGAAAATGGTTATATAGAAGACTCAAGGAGGCAAAAGTGGATGAGATCTAAAAACTTGTATTTTTAATCCCGTGTATAATAGAAACAATAACAGTAGAGACGGTGGAACAAAGCAAACAAACACCATAGATATCATCATACTCGATCCTCTTATTTCAAATGCTGATAAGTGAATTTTTCTCCGAAAATTTTATAAAGAAAAATACAAGCCGATCTAGATCTGGAAAATGGGAGAGAGAGATGTGTGGGGAGTGGTTGTGATTTTGATTTTGAAATAAAGTGATAACTGACATATTTTTGTGATTGAAACAATAATAGGAAAAAAAGGGGTTTTTTTATTCCTATAAAAATTTTTTTTTTTTTTTTTTTTGCCCCCCCCCCCCCCCCTTACAGGTTAATAAATAATATCAATTTAATTTTAAATGTATTTACAATTAATGGCATTTATTTTTCAACCATAGATTATTTGATCAAAAAGGTTAAAAAATGATTCTCGTCAGTTCTGTAACAATCAATTAGTTCTGAAATGAACCTAAAACTAATATATATAAAATAATAATATGATATAAATATGGTGTGTGTTGTGTGTGTGTGTGTGTGTGTGTGTTATAGTATGTATATATAATATATATGTATATATAATGTATATATATATATAATATAATATATGTATCTATCTATTTTAATCTATATATATATGTATGTAATATATATACATGTATACCACACACACACACACACAAACACACCACATATATATATATAAATATATATTATATATATAGTAAATATAATTATATAATATAAATATATATATATATAATATATATATATATATATAGTATATAAATTGATATATATATATCTATGTATAAAAATGTAATATATCCAATGAATATATATATGTATATGCCATATATACGTATATGGCATATGCATAAATATATGTATTATTAATTTATGTATATAATGAATGTATATATATATATATATATATATATATATATATATATATATATATATATATATAGTTAGGATCAAATAAGAAGAAAACTTAAAATGAGAATGATAAGAAGAAACCACAACCACACATTTTAGATGCACCTACAAAAATGGATGCATCTCCCCTTAAAATTCTCTCTCTTATTTAAAATGTGTGGCGTAGAAAATCCTTTTTCCTTCTTATTCTTCTCATTAAACTTATTAATTCCTCACCGGATCCCTACTATATATAAAAATATATATAATAAATATATATATATATAGTATTAATATATATATATATATATATATAATAATTTATATATATATATACAATTAAAATTTTATCCTCATATAAAAAAAACACATTTTATGTTTGAAATATTTTTTTTTGCTAAATGTCTATGCAATTATTAATTTTTTTTAAAATAAATAGTGAAATTCGGGTTATTTGGGTTAACCAGAGAACCGAACCGAATTAAAATTCGGTTTTCGGTTCGGTTCGGTTGAATTCTAGTTCGGTTCGGTTTGGTTTTCGAGTTGACCAAATTTTTTTTTAACCGAACCGAATTAACCGAACAACCCGATAACCCAATCGATCAACACCCCTACATCCTCTAACCAATTAAATAGCAGAAGATGATCTCATAAGTTTATTCAAAACGAACAACTACAGCAACTAAATTTGTTATAAGGAAACTGGGGCGGACCGAGGGGGTTCTTTGAGGTGCACGGGAACCTCGTTAATTATTTTTTTCATAATGTAAAATTATGTTAAATATACCGATTTTTCTAAAATGAACCTGGTCTTTAGTTTTTAAGTTACGATTTTTTTCACTTCTCATAAAATGAACCTCATGACTCTTGGTCCTCGGTCCGACACCGTAAGGAAACACACCCGACATAACCTTTTGAAAAATAGTTTTGGATCTTGTCAACAAAATTTCTCATACATTGGATATCTCACATTTTAAATGGAAAAATAGCATGGATATAAAGTACACAAAAGAGAATTAATGGTGGGCATATTTATTTCACAGGATACATCCCCAACCCCAAAACATTATATAAAAGGTCTCTTTACAAAAGTGAAAACAATGCAATAATAACACCAACATTCATTTAATCCATGGTAGGCATATATATTTCATAGGAAACATACCCAAAACATTGTTTAAATGCTTCCTTACAAAAGGGAAAATAAATACATCAATAACACCAACATTTATTTAATCCATGAGAAGAAAACAGCAAAATAAATTTATAGATCTGTTCACTTGTTCAAAATATCAGTTACTATTTGTTGCGCCATGTTACTTGGAGTTTGTTTTATGGATAATTTCTTTCGGAATAAGTGACGTGAAGAAGTTTCAATAACTACATGTGTTTGAAAATCCGTATAATTTTGGTAATCTATTGAAACAAAATATAGAGGTATGAGTTAAACCGCAAGATTTGACTAGAGCATACAAAAGCAGACAGATTTCGTTCTAAAGAAGATCATTTCCCTTCAAATCACGAATATAACATGTAGACTTCTAAAAAGCAACTTCCAAATCCGCATCACGGAATTGACCAACAGAGAATAGATTGTGATTCAGCCCTTCGACGTAATAAACCCTTTTGTTGGTGATTTTAGTGTCATCGACTTCCATTTCGGTAATGATGATTTACTAGAGACCGATGAGATTTTATATTCGGCTCAGATACGAGTTAGGGAAGTATGGAGTGCACACTCGTTGAGCTAATATGAACTCAACCATGATAAAAAAAGCAGAGGTCAAGGGGGCAGCGCCCCTCGCGGGGTTTGTGGCAGCGCCCCAAAACCTAAACGATTTTTATAAATCTGTATTAAGGATTTACCTTAATTTCCCGCCAAAACCCAACCAACATAACAGTTGGTGAACAGTTACATATCAACCGTTTTTAACTGTCTGAAACTTCTTTTTAATATACAGAAGTTATTGGTCTCAGAACAAGTACGAAAATATATACAACTTCCTTGATTGTTCTTGATTTATGATTCTGGTGCCTAGAACATAAATTGCATACTCCTTATATTATCCCGATAGAGATTTTTTGCAACCCAGGCATCTTGATAGGGTCGAAATACTTTATACGGAAAGTGGATTGTTACACGATATAAGCGAGTTATCCAGGATCATCACACACACCCTGATTTCTAACAAACGTATAAAGTATTTGTTGTGATCGTGGCTGGAAATACGGTGAAGGAGATGACTACTAATTTT
>BQNB010004186.1:41180-55723 GCA_026074375.1 Tanacetum coccineum | reverse complement strand
GTTATCGTTAAATAGTTTATGAAAAGCATGATTATCAAATTCACCACCATGATCACACTAAAATGACTTAATTTCACACTTAACAGGAATTTAGACAAAACATCAGATTTATTCATTAACGGATAAACCCAAACATACTGAGAATAATGATCTAGAAACAAAACATAATACTGGAAACCAGAAAGACTCGGAATTGGAGAGGTCCACAAATCCGAGTGAACAATGTCAAAACACGAAGTAACAGAACTAGACGAACTAACAAACGGAAGCTTCACGTGTTTACCAAGCTGACAAGCATGGCAAAGAACGGGAAGTTTCTCTTTATTACAAGAAATAGAATCACTAGACACAAGACGACGTAACACTTCACTTCCTGGATGTCCAAGTCGTTGATGCCACGTATACTGACTGGTAAGAAAAGCATGAGGTATAGTGGAGGGCTTCGTAACAGGATAGAGCTCACCCGTGCTATCACATCGGAGGAGCACCCGTCGAGTTATGAAGTCCTTCACAGAAAAACCAAAAGGGTCAAACTCAACCGTACAAGAATTATCACGGACAAACTGACGAACGGAAATCAAGTTTTTGACAATATTGGGAGTGATTAAGACATTATTTAAACGAAGTGGACGAAAAGGGGTAGACAAAACACTATGGCCAGAGTTAGTAACGGGAATAAAACGCCCGTCACCAACTGCAACAGACGGGTAAATGCACATATTAAGAATATCACTAAGACAATGTACAGAATCATTAAGATGAGAACTCGCACCTGTATCCATGTTCCAATTGCCGGAGGCCGGTTCTTGAAGAGTAGTGGTATTAAATGCATTCGGCAAAAGTGTAGCTTGACCCGAACCTTGTGAACCGGACGCAAACAGCTGACTCGGATGAAAAGGCATACTAGGTGACTGTCCCAAGTGAACCGAACCAGGGAAAGAACCCCCTTGCTGCTGTTGAACCCCTGTCGTAAACTGAACTGGCGGCTGTGAAGTTCCAGGTACAAGGTGAACCCCCTGCGGTGGACCAGAAAGCGTCTGAACCCCCTGCTGTGGATAATGGACCCCCTGCTGTGGTGACCCCGTCGGATACTGAACCCCCTGTGGGAATAACCCAGCCATTCCCATATTGGACACCCCAAAAGAACCAGGCAATAACTGTGGACTTACATAAGTGGGATGCGCAGATAATTGGGCCGAAACACTTTGAAACCCAGGAGGAACAGAAACCGTATAAGCGACTGGAGGAGAGGGGTGGAAATATTAGGAGCATTTAACCCAAACTTAGCCAACAGGGATTGCAACATATCCAAATCCGAGCGTGTCACACCCGGCACACTTGAAGCCGAACCCGAGGTACGAGGGAGCAAAGTAGACTTGCCGTGAACACCATTGTGAAGATACTTACAAGCATCACCAAACCGACAAGAACCCTTAGCAAAACTCCAACACAGGTTGTTTACTTTTTCCAAAGAAGGACCACGCCGAGCACTAGTGTTGGATTTAGCCAATAAAACCATGAGAGAAACGAAGGTAGCATCAACAAGAGGGTTTTGAACCCTAGACTTTAGGCGCATCTCATGAGTAGTCAACAAGGATTTAACCGTTTTGAGATCGGGAAAGGGTTCCCGACTAACAATAACGGTAGAGATCGTTTCATAGGTAGAAGGTAAACCCTCAAGCGCGAAAGTAACAACATAATCATTGCTAAGAGGGGAACCAAGACCATCAAGAACCAAAACAATAGATTCTATCTTTTGAAAATACCCGTCAATAGATAAATCCCCAAGCTTCAAGTTGTGTAGTTCGGCTTTCAAAGCCATAGCACGCGGGCGTTTGTTGTCTTGAAAAATAGCCTCAATATATGTCCATGCATCCTTGGCAGTGGTAGGGTTATATTGATTATGAAACCATACAAAGTGTCGAGTATAAATACAAGTAATACAAAGATAACCCTAAGCCCAACATGGGCCGAGCCTACAAACATAAGCCTGCTAATACTCCGTTCTGATGATGCAAGGCAAAAAATCAAAGTGGTGTATGTCAAAACTTTTCAAAAATTGGTGCGTAACACAGTTTTTGCATATAGACTTAAATCAAGGCAGTTTGGATGTATATATTAGTGCGTTATATTTAACACAATAATATGAATGTGTGTGCCTTCTTGTACTTACCACTTTCTTTGGTTTAGGAATTTGAACATATAAAGTTGTTGCCATCAATAAAATAACCTGCAAAAGATACATTTTGGTCAAGGAATTTGATTTCGAACCAAGTGTAAGCAGCGAGCAAGCGTGTAAGGGCATCATTTCGTTAAAAGCATAGTAGGTATAAAGGTCTGTGTTCGATTGCAAGCACTGCATTTCGTTAAAGGCATAGTAGGTATAAAGGTCTGTGTTCGATTGCAAGCACTGCGTCTCTTATAGTACCACGGCCTGGTCGCGCTAATTTTGAAGATGGATGCTTCAGTTGTAAATTCTACACACTAAATTGTATCAAATACAGAAAAAGATAATAACCTGGTACATCTTGAAAAGAGTTCTTCCGAAATTTTACATTTGAGTAGTCGCTGAAGAAACCCTCCATTCCAAATCAAAAAAAATGGACAAACCCACACCAGTATGCACATAAAAACATAAAAAACATTTAGAGAAGCATACACCATGAATTCGTATTCGAGGATCACGTATAATTACAGAACTGCTATTATCGGCATATTCAGGAAGAGACAAATACCAGTTTTTATGCATACCTATGCAATTCTGTCATATCGAAGTCCACTTTGACTTCCTTTGGGAATCTGGAACCTTCAGTGTGGCAAGAAGAAAAGAAACTATGGCAAGTTGAACTTTTTCTAATAATATGATTTAGTATATTTTTTCATTAGTTGGTGCATTTGTGACTGGGCAGCAGCAACAAAGATGGCACCAGCTCCTGATCCTCCATATTCTATTTTCTGAAAGTGGTTTTTCAAGGAAGTCGACTGCATCAAGCTAGAAAACAGAAAAACCGAGTAATCAGGTGTCATTAAAACTCTTATCTGAGTGAAAGTTATTAGGTGATATTGTATAATATCTAATAATGAGATGTAAGGAAACCACCTTGACCACACAGTTAAATTTAGATTCTATGGCAAGTTTTTCATCTTCATCAACAGGTTCACGCCATAGATGCGGAGATAGTTCAACAGTTTTGTGTGTAGAAGAGCAAGTTTATCGACCACGACCACTGAACACGCCTTCCTGGCTTCGCCAAGTTCTAATATGATCAAGAGATGAAAAAGCCGAATATAAGGTAACTATTTTCCTTGATAATCGCTCACTAAGGATGCATAATTTAAAGTTATAAGAACATTATTACTTATAAGATTTCCACTACTACAGACCTTTAAGCCATGGTTTTAACCATGCCACATTTAGAAAAGAGTTAATTTGAATATACAAAATGAGAGCGATATAATGGAAATGTTAAAGAGCCACAGTTAGTTACGCAGGTTAAATTCGATTAAGCAAGATCTGCTAATAGAGCAATAAATATCAGAATGCAAACTATCTAAGGTCGGGTTTGCATAAGATAAGTACTCGAGCACTCGCAGATCCTTCAATTCACTACGATTTATATCACGATAAACATGTTATTAGAGGCTGTTTGGATAGCCTGTTTCAGCAGTCATTTAGAGTCTGAAACCTGCTTTTAAGGGGTGTTAAGTATATTAAAAAGTAAATTGTAAATTGAGGTTTTCCAAATAATTATGCATCGCTGGTTATTTTTTGTCATAGAAACCTGGCACAGCCGTTGTGCGTTGTGTAGAAAAAACATCGAGCAATATGACAGTTTGATCGCCATAATTTACCTGTAAGCTGGCAAAGCAATGGTCGTACGTTCTGTCGTTGCATCCTAATGCCCTGTAGTCCCTGCTTTACTCCTCTTGTAGCCTTTTGCATTAGCGAATTTCCTGCAACAACCAAAGCAAGAACTGAGCAGAAACAATAGCGCAAAAGAATAATATGCCTCTTTTTTGTTAAGTAGTGTTAGAAATTGAATATTGCCAAGGAGATTTGTGAAACAAATACCCGTCTTTCTGAATCTTAAGCATCAAATCAAGGAATAACTCCTCGTTTACCAGCAGCATCAGATGGAATAGGAACTGCACCAACAACGTCAGCTTGCAAATCTGCCTGCAAACATCCAAAAATCATTAATGGTTTTCTGCTTCTTAACATAATGTTTGAATTATAAGTACTGCAAACAAAAAAAAATTAAGTGCCTTAGCATGTATGAAAGCCACTTTATGTGTTCTCTTTTTACCTCAAGTTTTGGTTCTATCTTCTACACATTAGATGATTTTGCCCCTTCCCCAAAAACCCCCACACCATTGTTTTGTTTTTTCCTTTTTCATATGTTTTAGGAATGTTTATAATTTGAAATAGTGCTATATGCTCTGTCCAGTGGGTTATTAAAAGAGTTAATTTTAGTTATTTAACAAAAATATATACATATCTGGTTTGGCAGGCACGAAAATGTCTGTTTTTAGTTGCGAATAGGGCAATGTTTGTGTAAAGGATCTTTTTCGACTGCCGGTATTAAAATCAACCTTGTAAAATTAATAATAGCCGTGGTAATTTGACCCTCTTTCCAATCTTAAGTTTCTAAAGAGGTAAGAGGCTAATGTATAATGCATCAGACAATAAAAAGTTTTAAAAGTAGTCTTTACCTGCAAAAATTTTCAGAAACTTTAAAATGAAACTTTAAGAATTCCTTTTATGTCTTTGAATGTACGAATGTCTCTTTTAGGATCCATGCCCAGGCTGCGAACTCGTGGAGTTGCACCCGCCTAAGGTAGGGACAATCTTAGGCCCGACTTTTTAAAATTCTTCTTTTTAATACCGAAATAGTGGATATGTTTGGCTCAGAATTAAGAGTTGACTGTGACAAGGGGAAAAAGACATTCGACCCGCCATGGCTGCAAACACGACTCTCGTGGTGCTGCCTTGCCAAGATACGGGTCGTTTTCACCCGTGGTGATCCAGCAAGCTATTAAAGCCAGGAATCTATAAACGCATGAAAGTTATAATTTTATCTTCATCGCCAATGTAAGTCGGCACAGTGCATATAAATAATCACACAACACCAACCCAGCATCAAAAAAGCATCAAAAAAGGGTATCCAACCCTCCATGGCTGCAAACACCACGATCGTGGTGCTGCCCTGCCAAGGTGACGGGTTTACTTTCCTCCTTTTTCGTTTATCTTGTTTCTGGAAACACACCTAGTAAACCCGGATGGATGCAAGTTATTAAAGCTTGCCTCGCCCAAAATGTAAAAAAATTTATTTGTTAACCCATTTATTTTTGATCACACTTATTAGGCTGTGGATCATAAATAGGTGAAGCCAAGCTTAATCACTAACATGTTTTCCGTTAACTTTTCACTTTATGTTCCAAATAAATTGATAAGTACTCAATCATAAAAAATTATCAAAACCCCTATTTCTTTTTTTTTTTCTTTTCCCGGATATCACATCATGTTGGACCACACAACCCTCTCCACCTGCTCCTCCGCTCTCGCTTGACTATCTCAACTCTCGCTCATTTAAATACACATCACGTAATAAGGTGTGTTTGGCATCAATTTTGACCTATTACAAACATCTAATAATAAATTACAGGTGTGTTTTCGCATTCAGTTTGAACCTACTCGAAGTAAGCTCTCAATTAACCCTAAACACAAAAGCAACTATCATTCATCACAACCATATAAGGAGCTGTATAAATCACAAAGTAGCTCAATTAAACCATAAAACAATCAAAGCAAACCATAAGCACAAACTTTAACCGTCAAAACAGTAACCCTAATTAAGATAACTGGATTCATAATACAAAAAATATTAGATAGAAACAAATAATTTCGACATACCAAAATACAAAGATGATTCCTCCCCCTTAACCAAGATGAACAGCTAAGAAAACCACTCAAATGAACAACTGGCAATCATGAAGACATTCCCCATAGTTAGTGGGGAACAATTATAGACCAACAAATCACACACCCACCTAAGCTCACCAACGTCACACACCGATCACCATCGCCACACACCACGAACGGTGGCAACAAAGAGATTGGCGGCATCGAAGAGAGGGTTAGGGTATGTGTGGGTAAGCGATGAGGATACTGAGAGAAGGAAAAAAATAGGAGAGATTATTGTATCTGTGTAGAGAGATGAACACGTATAACTGGAGGAACACGTAATATGAGAGAGAGAACGAAAAAAGAGATATAATAATTAATGCTTTGAATGGGGGTGCATTAAAAGACCTCGGGGGAACGATCTCGATCTTTAATTATATAGTATAATTAGCTCGTAATAAAGCTACTGGGCAATATATGATTATGATCGCTTTTAATAAACCAACATGTAATTCAAGGCAAACTTATAAACATCAGTTTTAAAATATCGCATATTTCACGTAAGTTTTTAATCCTAGTTTAACATCACATGTAATATATGCAACAAACAAGTAATAACTAATTTACAACAACTTCATATATCTCATACTCCACACAGATCCCTAATCTCCTAGTTGTACATCATATATGATATATTTGACAAACACCTTATTTATAACTACCAGTTTCTAATACTATAAATTTAAGCATATCTAACAAACAAGAACACTTAACTCTCTTATGAGACTCATCCATTTCAAAGTCAGACACAATATAGAGTAATAAAGCTTCATAATAATCACAAATTGAAAACAAACATGAAAAAAATTCATATAATTAGTAATTTAGATCTTACTGATAGTATTTCATCAATGTTTCTATATGCGATACTCTTCATCACTATATTGAGTAATAAGATCTGCAGCTGTCTCAACTCACAACTGTACTTTTCCTAAAAATTTTACTCGAATCCCAAAAACCTACTATTTTTCTTCGAAAAATCAGAATTAATTAGATTATTATATGATTGTATAGCTTCGGATTTGATAATTTACAACTTAAATCAAATCGATTACCTTGATGAGACGAATCAAAAATAAATTGTGGTTGTTGAATCTGATACAAATTGTGGTGGTTGATTAATGTAATGATAATAGTAAAAGAACATATATGCTTTTGATGATGAATGGGTGAATTAAAGAGCGAAATCGGTGTTTAGTTAATGGTTATGGAGGTTAGGGGAGATGCAGAGAAGTCGGGGATGAGAAACATGCACTAGAGTGTGTTTGTGTGTGTTTTATGAGAGGTTAAAGAAAGGTGGTCTAATTTTTGGTTTATATACTTGACGAAAATACCCTTCTAGTGTAAATGGTTAATTTAATCTCATGCATATTATCAAATGAAGATGGATGGAAACAAGAGGCTGATCTTGCTGGTCCATTGCTTGGAGGCCTTTTTAAAAGGGTGGCTTTTTATTTTTGTTGGAGAATAGATTGTTGTATTAGTTGGTTTCGATATTAATTACATTTTGTCTCCTATGTTAATGCTGCTTTTTCCAAAAGTTAACGAGCGATATAAGAGGATGTGTACAGAAGGTAAATACAGTTTCCATTTCATAAATGAATATTGTTTCCTTTACAAGGTCTCAGTGATTTGACTAGTTATATAAATTTGCAGTGTGTAAACAATGGGTAAGAAGTTAATCTGCAATATGCAATTAAGGGAAAAACAATAACGAGTGGACCTAATCATGCCCTTGCTACTAGGAAGTGGGGGCAAGCGAATGCAAGTGGAACAAGGGCTCGTGTGTCACACGTTTGGTTATTTTCTTATGTTTATTCTTATTATTACATTATTGTCTTTCAAGGAGATGTGGGTTTTCACCTTCCTTTTTCTTTTAACATATAATTTGTGAAATATGCAGGTGTTAAATCGCTTGACATATGTATCTACGTTGTCACATTTACGAAGAGTTAACTCTCCTATAGGGCGTGAAGGTAAATTTATTCTATTCTTATACAGATATTTGATAATCTCCGATATCATTTCATACTCCTTATTTTTGCTACGTGACTAGCTTTACGGTGCAAGATGTTTCTATTTAAACAAGAAAACTGGCAAAGCCATGGCAGCTGCATAACTCACAATGTGCCTGCTGAACTCCTAAAGGACAGGTGAGTGTGCCAGTTTGTTTTAGAATTAAAGGACACTGTTTTTAAATTGAAAAGAAGGGTCTTTTAGGCAAATACACAATGTGTTTTTCATACTTTTGAACTGATGGTGACTTTATGTGGTTGTTATGATAGGTGTGCGGGCTGGTGAAAAACCTTGCACTGGTCATATACACAAGGGTTGGATTAAATGCAAACTCAAGTCTTGAAATTTTGGACGAATGGGGAACAAGAATTTTGAGGTAAACATAATCAAGTAGTTTAAAGGATTATTTATTTGTTTAATTAACAATAATATCTTCTTATTGGTTATGGGTTTACTTTTACATTAGGAATTTTCTCATGATGTGATCTTGCAAGCAACAAAAATCCTTGTCAATGGTCTTTGCGTGGGAATCCATCGTGGTTTTACTTTTACATTAGGAATTTTCTCTTAATTTGAGGTCCAATGTCACTTTTGTTCATCAACATAATACATAACTGATTATTAAAAATATATATTGATTTTGGGATAAATAGAATGTATATTGAAGTATGTTGGAAGTGGAACTGGATGTTGATGGAATGGATAAAAACAGCCTGTTAAAGCTTGCTGATGCATCTTGTGCTGATGCTGATGTTGATGCATCTTGTGCTGATGCTGATGCATTTTGTGCTGATGCTAATGCATCTCTTTTGCTAATGCTTGCTGATGCATACACATCTTGCTGCTCATGTTGATGCATCTTGTGTTGATGCTGATGCATCTTGCTGTTTATGCTAATGCATCACCAAGCATAACATATCATCTTCAGTAACATATATCCCACAGCCACGTTAACTGGTAAAACAAAGACTTCTCATCTTTCCTTTTTGCAAATTTAAAAGTGGGATTGCTGAGAGGTGGTTTGAATTAAAACTATGAATGGCCTGAGGTATGATTTGGATGTTGTTTAACATGTCGTTTTATCTCTATCCTATCTGTTAGTTGAGTGGTAAAAAAGAACATGTCATTGTATTGTTCTACTCCTTGTGATGAGTTGGTATACTTGCTCTGCAAAGCAATGGACATAATAAACATATTTGGTTACTTGTTATATCAACAAAGTTGTTAGTAAGGCTTCTTATAAAGTGTTATGGAGTCAATGTAGGTTTTTGTCTTCAGTTGATAGTCTGGTTATTAACTTATTCCCCAGTCCAATATATGCAGTTAAGTCTTGCCTACACAATCAGGGTTCAGTAGTTGATTTTATTCCTGCATACACAACTTACAAAGGAAAACTGTTCTTTCAGAAATCCATTTTGGTCTTGTAAAATTAACCCAAAGCGGCCAAGATGCAAATTCTGGTATAGTGTTTCACAGATAATTCGGTGACTTAAAAGCTTGAACTTGTCTACCAACAATTCTATTTTACCTACAAGATCTACTTTAAAAGAGTCATTTTTTTAGTTATATTTTGTTTGCCCGAGACCCACATTGCTTTAAGATTCCTACTTGTACATCCCACAAAATCTAATGGTTCTGAGCTTTGTAAATCGCTGGGAAAATTTCCCCGCCTGCTGCATAAAAATGTGAATGAGGAATTGGCTTAGATAATTTTTTGAGTTTCATTTTAATAATTTTTTTGTTCAATTGTGACCAAGGAAATTCATGGTCTATTACATAATTTTTTTTATTTTTAATAAATTTTACATTATTTGGTTCGATCTTAATAGTTTTTTGGGTTCAACTCATATAATTGTTGTTAGTTTCACCTAACTGCAACACCCGCCACATATTATATCTAAATCCTAACATTCCGGAAGTCTGCTACAATCTGAGCGTGTAAGCGATGACTGCTAATCAATGCATTTTTTATTATCCTAATTACCTAACATTCACCAGCTACGTTTCCTGTACAAGCAATATCCAAAGTCTTGTAAAACAAGCACAATGGAACGAGATCTTCATGGAATAGGGTTTTTCGAATAGTGATAGATATACTATTTACTATGTTTGTAGGTATGGACTACCATCAGTACAAAGATTTTCGAAATAATAAAGAACAAGAGCAAGCTAGAGAACTCTAACTAGAGTACAACTCGTTAATATTTGTGAGTCTGTGATTACCACATGTGTTTATGAGAAAAAATATATATAAAATTCCACTTAAGGAAACATCTTTCATGGAGTGAAGCTTATCTTATGAAATTCACAATATAAGTGAACAAACTATTCAGAGATGGAAGAATTGAAGGAACACGTTCATCTCTAAAATAGTCTTGCTTTAAGCAACATGATTAGCAAAAAGAAGAAATTCAATAGATCTGCGATACCAGTATAAGCAGAAAAGACTTAATCACTTAGCAAAGTTGCTGTGAAATAATTGAAAAAATTATGGGCAACATTTAGACATGGGCAGAATAAAAAAGCGATAAGAACAAGAATTTCTTATAAAAAGAATTTAAAAAGATAAAAAATTTTTTTAAAGTTTTTTAAAAAAAAAAAAAACTTCGTGGGGAAACAAAAAAGGAAAGATTTTCCCATAGCAAATACTTCAAACAACTAAAGATCGACCTGAAAAATACTGCCCAAAGGCAAAATGAAAAAAAAAACTGAAGGTGTTGGATCTCTGTCAACGAAGCAAGGACATTATTCAGATTGAAATGCCCATAAGGAAAAATCAATAGCCGCTAAGGTAAAATATGCTATGTGTGCAGAATTGCACTTTGCTGGTTATGAATACCCATAGAAGTTATCTAATGAAGACGACAAAAGATGTTTTCTGTCTGTAAAATAGAAGAATTATTGTTACTGACAATTCTTCTTCATCATATGATGATGAATATTCAGATATAAAATCAATTTATCGTAAATAAGTCCTCTACAATCATATCTTCTGACCGCATCAGTTTCAATAATAAGGGACATCTTTCGTTTGAAGGGAAGATAAGTTTAGGAAAAACAGTTAAAATTTTTCTTAATCATTTTTGATATAGCGGCTATCGGACTGAGTCCAGTTACGACACTTATTTTTTTTGAGTTGTCTTGTAAGGTATTGTCTATTTTTGCAAGTTTTTTCAATATACGTTTCTTGATAAGTTTTATTTAAAACTCCTAGGAAACCTTGCAAATTGTTTTTTATCTTTAAAAACATCTGGAAAATTGTGTAGATGTGCTAATTATGGTTTTTGCGGACTATGAGTTCTTGATCGATCCTAGACTAGAAAAGTTAATCTTAGTTTTAAAATAGATTTGGCTATCTTTTTTGAATAAGGATTATGCAATGTTTGAGATAGTTTTTGAGACTTCTAAAACGATGATATATGTTTTTCTTCGTTGTCACTGAAAAAGATTATGTCCATACTACTAGACTGTACAAAATTTTTCTAATCCACGAAGTGCATTTTGCATGTGTCTTTGAAAGATACTTGGGGCTTGTTTAAGGCCAAAAGGAACTACTTTCCATTGAAAATGTCCATTAGGACAAGTAAATGCAGTAAGCAATTGTGATTGTTCATCTAGCAAAACTTGCCAGAATCCAGATTTGCAATCAAAACTGGAGAATATGCTTTTTCCTCTTAAGAGGGTTAAAAGTTCTTGCATATTAGGGAGATTGTGAGAATCTCCAATAGTGGCTTCGTTAATCTTTTTATAATTAACAACCATTCTTTTCTTTCCTCTTCTCTTTTCAGCTTCATTTTCGACTAAAAAGGCTGGTGACATATGAGGAGATTTTGATTGGATGATTAACTTCATGTCAAGAAGTTCGTTGATTTGTTTTGTGAATTCAATCCTATCTTGTGGAGAATAGCACATAGGTTTGACTCTAATGACTGTGTTAGGATCAATAAGTTTAATTGTTGCCTTCATCCATCCTTTAGTTTTTTGAGGATCAATAGGATTTTCAGAGCATACTTTATCAAGAATTTCTTCGATGATTTTGTATTTGTTTATTTGTAAAAAGATGTTACATCCTTTTATGTTTTCCTGAGAAATGTTTGTTCCAGGAATTTGTTTGATCTTTGAATCTTTTTTCATGGATTCAAGGAAATTTGGTTGTCCTTGACTAAAGGCCTTGGTGACCTTTTTTATTATTATCAGTTCATCGTTAAGATGAAAAGCAATTCTATCAATCCATTGAACAAAAGGTCCAAATAGTTGACAAAAGTTATTACCTAAAATTAGGTCAATACCAGAATCTTGTTGGTAGATTGTTGGTATATTAAATTCGTATCCAGAAAGTTTTAAGGAAATGTTCCTACAAACCTGATTAATTTTTATAGTATCACCATTGGCAATGGTAGCAATGATTTCTCTTGGTGAGTTTTCCCATAAGTCATGTGGAAAAACATATTTACTGGCTAAGCAAAGAGATGCTCCAGTATCAATATAGCAGTGTAGCTTGTATTCTTTGAAGCCTTTGAATTTAAGGTTTCCTTGAATATATATTGAGTTTGGATTTGTTATATTTCTAACAGAATCCTCGTGTTTTTGAAGATTACAAACAAAATGTTGTCTGTTCTCCCCCTCCCATGAAAATTGGGATAAATTGATTTTATTCTGATGATTCATCATCAGATGATGAAGAAGAATTGTCAGTAACAATAATTTCTTCTTTTTTAAGTCAGAAAAATCTTTTTCGTCTGCATAGAATAATCACTTTATTGGTTCTATCAGTAAAAGTGCAACTCTGCACATTTTTACCTTAGTTGGATATTGATTTTCTTAGGGCATTCATTCGAATAATGTCCTTCTTCATTACAAGTCCAACACCTGCATTTTTTCTTTTCTTTGCCTTTGGGGCAGTATTTTTCAGGTGGATCTTTAGTTGGTTTGAAGTATTTTCCTGGGGAAAATCTTTTCCTTTTTTGCTTCCACGAAGTTTTATATTTCTTTTTAAATTTCTTTTTATAGAAATTCTTTTTCTTATCGCTTTTTATTCTGCCAATGTCTAAATGTTCCATATTGACAATGTTTTCGCAGCAACTTTTGCTAAGTGACTTAAGTCTTTTCTGCTTATATCTGGTATCGCAGATCTTTGTAATTTCTTCTTTTGCTAATCTTGTTGCAAAAGCAAGACTATTTTTTGAGATGACGTTTCCTTCGTTTTTCCATCTCTGAATAGTTTGTTCACTTATGATTGGTATTTTCATAAGATAAGCTTCAATCCATTGAAGATGTTCGCTTAATGGAATTTTGTATATATTTTTCTCATAAACACATGTGTATTCATCAAGACTACAAATATTTACGAGTTGCACTCTAGTTAGATTTCTCCTAGCTTGCTCTTGTTCTTTGATTATTTCTAAATCTTTGTTACCATGGTAGTCGATTCCTACAAACATAGTATATAGGATATCTATCACGGAGTCGAAGAAATCTATTCCATGAAGATCTTCGTTCCATTGTGCTTGTTTTACAAGACTTTGGATATTGCCTTCCCCGTTTTTGCTCGATTAGAGTAAAATGTATTTGACAGTTTGAAAATCGTCTTGATTGGTCTGTATTTTTAGGGATATTTCAGTGACCATTTTCCTAAGGATGACCTGTTCATTTCAGTTTAGTAAGCAATACGATTCAAGATTGAGTTTGTTTTTAATCCTGATGAATGAGATGTTTTTGTTTGGAATTCCTTTATGCATTGGCTTTCTGTATTATTAGTTCTTAGATTTATTATGTGGAGGATTCTCCTTTTCTATATTCAGGATTTTACTTTGTTTATTTTTTCTAGTTGTCGTATGGTTGTTTCTCGTCTGTGTCGTTTAGTTTTTATGTTTTGTCCTTAGGGGTGGGGTTTTTGTCGGAATCAGTTTTCTGGTTTGTTCCCCTTTTCCATTCTATAATCGGTTTGTAGTAGGGTTAGTTTTGTTTTTGGATATGGATTTTGCAATTTGTCTGTGGATTTTCGGGGTTTTGTTGGTCGCACTCTTCTTCTTCGTTTGTCAGTGGTTGTATGAGATGTTGGTCACAATCATATATGTTATTGAGAAAATATTCTTAAAGATGAGAGGAAAACACTCATTCTTATGTTTTAAAGGAAACATTTCTTGTTTTTCTTTAGGTTTGCTATCGGGTTTTTTTTGCGCTTTGCTCTTATTTTTTTTAGCTTTCCATTTTAGGTTCTGAAGAAAATTCCCATAAATTGGTGCGGTGAAAACCTAGTTAAACCTTTATAGCTAGAGGTAGCTTTAGGCTCTTTAGGCATATTCTTTAATTGACTTAAAATTTCTTTGTCATTATTGTTTATTAATTCACTTATGTCAGTGATTACTTTGGCAGAGGCCTGCTCAATGCTGTTTTTATTGATAATTTTTTCATGTAAATCAATAATTTTTGACTGACTTTGTTTTATTTCAAGGAGGTCAGCACTTACAGTTTGAACGCTGGCCATTTATTCACCAATAACTCGGTTGAGTTGATCTTGAATTTTGTTAAGAGCTGTAGTAAAATTATGAATTTCGCTCTT